>WBNM01012214.1:158281-228576 GCA_013399055.1 Ramphastos sulfuratus
GGGGGGCGGGAAATCCTTTAACATTTCCTTTCAATGTTTTTAAATCATGTGTGTCCAGTACAATGACCTTGTCCATATACATTGTATAACAATGAATTCTGTCACTGAAACCCTTCAGGGCTGAAAACGTGGTGGAAAGCTCTAATCAAGCTGAAGCATAACCTACAAAAATGAGTCTTATGGCCCAGGTCAACAGTGAGTACAAAAAATGCTTTTCTAAAAATGATGTTATTTTCATAGACTGCATTTTCAGTTCCTATTAAGGCAATTCAAGAGGCTATTTTACACATTCCATCTTGGGTTTGTTTGGGTTCTTTTTGCTTATCGTGAGAGGATGAGAGCTGGTGAACATTAAGATAGGAAGTCACTCAAACAAAAGTTTTTCCATTGACTGCAATGAACTTTGGACCAGATCCTAAAGTTTTATGTTCTGCTTGAAGAACAGTAGGTACAGTAATTTCCCTGAGGATACTCTTTATATTCTGAACTGCTTCCATCAGCAGTATTCCATAGGAAACAACCATCCTGAGCCATGAGAGGTATAGGCTTGATATTAGGAGGAAGTCCTTCAAAGAGAGAGTGATTTGCCATTGGAATGGGCTGCCCAGAGAGGTGGTGGAGTCACCGTCCCTGGAAGTGTTCAAGAAAAGACTGGATGAGGCACTTAGTGCCATAGTCTGGTTGATTGGATGGGGCTGGGTGATAGGTTGGACTCGATGATCTTGAAGATCTCTTTCAACCTGCTTGATTCTATGATTCTATGATCCTCCATACTTGTACAACACATAATAGAGAAAAGTTTTGCTCTTTTTGCCTAAAACCCCATAGTTTTTGTAATGTACTTTTCATTTACTTAGTGTCCTCAAAGGTTCCTAAATATCTTTAACAACACTGTGCCATTCTACTATTAATAGTAGCTTTCTATCCAACACCTTTATTTAAATAAAACGGCAAAAGAAAAATGCTTAGTTACCATGTGCCATGTGTAATCACAGGGTTTAAACCACACAACTACTCATGACAAACAAGCTTACTGAAGTTGTCTCCAAATGGAAACATGACATCAGCTGTTAGCCTGTTTATCAAGGGTTTTTCAACTCTCTATCTACCTTTCAATGCATTTATGCATTTGCTATTGTTCTGTATCTCCAACTCCTTACAATCGGTTCAGCTTCTTATGACTGCAGGAAAACTATCCTATGCCTTTATGACTAAAGATGGAATGCAACATGGTGATCAAGGAACTGCCCTTGGTAAGCAGTACTTGCTACCTTCTTTGTCCAGCTTATCAGAAACTTGTGTTCATATGATTTGTATAGGATACACAAACTATCCGTTGATCAGCCAATTGATCATCACATGCCAACTTGCAAAAGCTTCAGTTTTCTCTGAAAGGTATAGTATGAGCCTGTAATTATGTATGCTAGCTGCAGTT
Source organism: Ramphastos sulfuratus (assembly GCA_013399055.1). Taxonomy (NCBI): domain Eukaryota; kingdom Metazoa; phylum Chordata; class Aves; order Piciformes; family Ramphastidae; genus Ramphastos; species Ramphastos sulfuratus. The sequence continues at coordinate 159,717 of WBNM01012214.1, forward strand.
CAAGTGAGGGGGGAGGGGGCAGAGAGAAAGGAAGATCTCAGTGAGTAAACACAAGAAGACATTTCATCCTGAAGAGGTCATTGCACAAGAGTTTTACAAATATTCTTTAACTAGTTTCACAGCTCAAGAGGTATGTGTTGTTTTCATCATATGATATGTAGATATACCACACCACAGTAAGTCAAAGTGGCATGCACAAAACCACAGTCACATTGGCATTGCAGTGAAATGGTGACTCTCCTCAAGTCATCAGGAGCTTTGCTGCTAATTTCAAAAATGCAAGATGATGGACATAACTTTGCCTTAACACCACCAGTTTATCATACGTTATTCACTCTCCTGAAGGTAGCTGTAGTAAAATGTTTGGAGATACGTTTATAATAATTAAAGCAGCAGATGCTTTCTCTGTAACACGGAATCAGATTATTGAATTTCAATTTTGTGTATATTCATTTAAATGTTTTGCTAAAAATGTATGTTTTGGCTTGTGCAACATTAATTTTAAGACTGCGAGCCTTACTCCAGTGCAGCCGTGCTATGTCTCATGCTAACAAGCAGCATTACAGAATCTGCAAACAAGGTCTGAGGTCTTGCTTGCATTATCAGATAGAAGCAGAAACGGAGCTGTCAGGCAGTCTTCTAGTTTGTACCTTTCTTTCCTGGAAGATCAGTCAGAGATACTGTGGCAGTGCTGGATGGACACCATCTGTTTCTGGGGGGCGGATCAGGGGTGGAACAGTAATCTTTGGACCAAGAGTAAAGGTTAGTTTGTGTTCTTCCTCTGGCAAAAGCAATGGAACGTCAATTCCTAATATGCTAGGTTGCATTTCAACATTGATTTCTAATGAACCCTAAAACACTCAAATCAATATGTCTGAAAAGTGCACTTGAATCTACTGAATGTAAATACTAGAATTTAAAATAAGTCGAGCATTTCAGGTGATTTGATTAAAGGTTACTGTAAAATAATTTCTGGTTTTGTTTCTGCTTTTTCTTCATCAACCAAAGCATGATATTGAAAGACAGAACGGAACCCAAGACTCAAACCATCTAATTTAGGTGCCTAAAATAGGAAGCTGGTTTTCTATATTCTAAGTCAGTGGAGAAAGTAAAAGTAAAAAGAAGGTTCTACAAAAAACAATTAATAAATAAGCCTGGTTTGCAGCCTCGGCTCTCACTCAAGGAGGTAACATTAGGTCATAGGAATATTCCTGAGTGAGTAATCCTTTATTCCACTCTCACGGCACAAACAAGGAGTCTCTTCTGGGCACCCAAGATGCATAAAATAGGCCTTCTTCTCCTCAGGGCAGCAAAAAGGGGAGAGCATCTACTTCTCTCCCCTGCTGTTGTATTTCATGGCAGATCTCCAGTGATTTTGCTATGGAAGCTGAACTGAACCCGAGAGATAAAAACATTTTCATCATCTGGAAACAATGAGGAAACTGTGAAAAAAGCCCAACTTGTTCCCGCGGGAGGGAAGGATGAAGAGAAAATGCTCCATTGGCAGAGTAACAACGTAAGGGATAAAGCTGCTGGCGCTCAGTCTCGCTCTCCGGCAGCCCGCAACAGGTGACCCATCTGCAGCCCCACTGCTCACACCGAACCTTATGCTGCATTCCTAACGCAGCCGCGGAGCTGGGGAAGGAGCGCAGGCGGCTTCTCTGCCCAATGGACAGAGGAGGCTCGGGAGAAAGACTGCATTCCCCACACCGCAGAACAGAACAGCACACCCAGACAAAGGCAGGCGGCGGCGTGCTGCGGCACGGTGGAACCCGACGCCGCCCGCGCAGCGGGAGCGACACCGATGTGCCGCCCGCCCACTGGGGGTGCGACTCCGCTCCCCGCTGCCCCAGCCCTGCTCCGAGGCTTGTACCAAGAACGCTTGGCTTCGCCATCCCTTTGGGAAACGCCCCTGGATTCGCCCCCTCCCCGGTTCCCCAGCATCTCCAGCCCCGGGAGCGCGCCCTGCCCGCCTCTGGCGGTAGACAATGCGGGACCGGGGGCTGGGCAAGCAGGCGGGGAGGCCTGTGGGAGCAGTAGTTCTCTGCCCATCACCTGATGCTGTGGGCAGGCACAACCCAGAGCTGCAGGAACTACAAAACCCGCGAGGCAGCGCGCTCGACAGTCGGGCTGGTGCAATCCACACCTTCGCACGCTCCGGCCGGGTGGCTGAGGGCGCTGCCTGGAGAAGGATGGGTTGGCCCGGGACCCTGTCAGAGCGCTAGCGGGGACACTTCTGCTGTGGAGACGGGTCTGCAAAGCTGTTCTGATGCAATGGAGGACTCTATTGCTCTTCTGATCGCATCGCAACGCTGCGAGACCGGTTGTATCCATCGCAATTAAGTTTGCGGGATCTGGACATGAGAGGATCGAGCATGTACGTGTAACTGTGTCAGCTTCTCGGCACTTCTCCTGATTGTATTTCTTGGTCGTGTGCGTCTTACTAGGTCCCGGTGTGACTACAAGCTACATCGCTCCTCAGCACTAGTATCCCTAACCTTGCTTTGGGAACTACCTGGAGAAGCATGCATCGTTTTGCCTTGGTTGCCAAGCAAACTGCGGCAAGCCTGGGCTGCCGGGGACCAGGGGTCTGCCGAAGCGGAAGGACAGACATGACTTTGCGCTGCGTCGCTTCGCTGGCGGCCGGGCGGCAGCTGCGGTGTCCCCGGCTCCCGCGGCCGGCGCGGGAAGGGACGGTGCGCTGGAGCAGCGCTGCCAAGGCCTCTGCGGTGAAGATCAATGAGAAGGCGAGCAGGGAAAAGATCCTGACACTGGAGTCCATGAACCCGCTAGTGAAGGCGCTGGAATATGCAGTGCGAGGCCCCATCGTCCTTAAAGCTGGCGAGATCGAGAAGGAGTTGCGGAAGGTGAGACAGGAACGGCCGTGGGTACAGGGCAGGGAGGGCTCCCGACGCTCCTCCGCTCAACCGTCTGCTCCCTGCCGCCGCCCGCACTGGCCCTGCCCCCAGGGCACACCTTCGCCGCCGCCGCTCCTGATTGGGGCATCGGGGGGGGGCTCGGCAGGGCCGCGGCTGGCTATGGGGCCGACGTGGCAGGCGGTGGGGTGGCTGGCATCCCGTGGGGCCGGTCACTGACCTTGTCGAAGCCTCGGAAAAACAGGCGGCAGGGTCTGCCGCGTCGGCGCTACGGGCGGTAGTGCAATGCCTGGTACCGAGTTAAAAACTGGCAGCACAGGAGCAGCGTTTATCCTGCCCCTGCTGCTGTCCTGCTGTCTGTGGCTGGGCGCGCTTTGCCTGGACCCTGCGCTGCCCAGCCCGCCCCGGCTCCGCAGAAAGAAGCCCCCCTCTCCGGCTACTGTGTGCCACCGATTGCGTAAGGCTAATCGGGTATGCCCCGTGCAGAGGTGTTTACATTTCTTCATCCACCTTGACCGTTTGCTGCAATCCCATGCCCTCTGTGTTATACAAGAGGGTGACTGAGCAGCTTTCATCACACAGATAAGGCGTTTAAAGCGTTGAGGAGGGTCTCGGAGATAGTGCCTCGGCTAGGCAGGAAGGCACCTTTGGCACCGGCGGTCTCTGAACGCGAGAGATGAACCCGGTAGCTTCCAGGCGCTGCCCCGCGGCCCGTCCCACGCTCCCCTGCTTCTCGGTCTTCCAAAGCCGGGAAGACTAATCCTTTCTGGGTAGACCACCGATACTACGCTTCTCTTTATCCAGCTGCACAGGTTGAAGTGCTTAAGGACAAGCATTCAGAGCACAAATGCTCGGTAGCGTTGCCCAAAGTTTTAAGTGGCTAGAGTTTTTGGGAGGATTGGGCAATTACGTCTAACACACGGTATTCCTGAAGGCCTGGGCCAAAACGTACTACCTAAAGCACCCAAATCAGTCAGTGGTTATATTTTGTTCTCTTTTTTTTTTTTTTGTTTTTCCATTCCTTATCTTAAGACTTAGCATTGGAAAAACACCAACCCTTAGTAATTCAGGCATGGCTTTTTGTATGTACTGTTTACATCACAGCTTTTCCTGTCAGTCTGAGGACTCACTTATTTTTGTTTTGAATAAAGCATTTAGCACAGTTCTTTTTCTGTTATTTCAAATACCGTTCCCTGCTTTCTCTGCTTTAGAAGGGCTTGTTAACATGTTATTACAAGTACTGCAAGACCAATTCGATTAGACTATGCAAAGAGCTTTGACCAAAACCAGTGCCATAATAATGCTACCCAGAACACACGATTTTATTTCCTTAGTCTCTATGTTACTTGGTTCTCCATATTTCATAAAGTGAAGCACGTTTTCAGCTCACTATCTATTATATGTATCAACTATTTATGTTTAATTCCATAATTATTAAAAGTGGCTTCTTTTTTATAATTCTACTTAAACCTAGAGAGTGGTAATGGAGATTTCATTTCTGAACATTTGTTTTGATTTTTTGCTTTAAAAAGCTTGTTTATAAATGTGTCACTGACTATGCAACTAGGTTCTCTAGTGGGTGCATTTTCCAGAGTATAAAATCTTACAGTGTTCTAAGTATGTTTGTTTTCAAGTTAACATCACAAAGCAGGAGGCATTACTTGACAAAACAAATATAATATGATCTTCACTAACTCCTCCCAACTCCCCTGCTTACTTCAATTACCAGCTGAGTCACCGGCAGAGAGAATAATCTTCTGTGCACTTTTAAAAAGAAGTAAGAGCAAGTCTTTTCCAGTCACTTTATTGTTATGGCAGGTTTGTGCCAGCTTACGTGGCAGTTTCCATTAAAAAGTTGTGTGTGGTTTTGGTTGGTTTTTTTTTCTTTTTCTTTAACCAGTCTCATGGAATACTATCAATGACTACCAGCATTCATAGACATGATAGACATGTGACTATGCTCTAGGATGACTAAAGCAAATAAAAACCTCCCTGTTGGCAGGGAAGGAGGACAGCATTACTCCAAAAGTTGAGATAATGTGTCTGCAGAGAACACTAATCAAATTAAGGAAGCAGCTGAAAGACTTTCTTCCACACTCCTCGAGTTACTCATTCCTTTTTGCTTTTCTGATAAAAAATGTCATCCTTTCTATTGTTTAATCAAACTGCCTGTTAAGGAATACAGCCTTGAGTAGTAGCTAGGTTCCCTACGATTGAAATATTACAGATTATCTAAATCTCTGGTTTTGGTCTAAAAATTACTTATGTGACCACAGGTCAATGGCACTTGTTTACTTTTAATTAAAACTTGCGCCACTACTTTTTTCATCCCCCTCACCTTAGCTCAAAGTTATGTCAACCACTGCCAGCAGAATTAACACTGCATGATAAAGAGGCTGAAGCAGCTGTCAAAGAAAGGTGATGCACCACAGCATTTCTAGATCCATATAGGGCAAAAGGGTTTCCCTATAGCAACTCTACTACATATGATGGGAAAGGAGTTTTTCACAGGCATGAAAGCATTGATTCCATAGTATGATATGGAAGCACTTAATTGGCTGGTGGTAGCAAAAGCAGGCAAAGGTGAAACAATGATATACCCACTAGTAAATCTGCCCTTGCCCTGTTTCACTGAGATGCCTTTGGGTCATCTGTTTCTAAACTAAAATGCAGTCATTGTCTAATGAGATGAAATAGAGGCTCTCTCTCTTTAAACTTGGTTCGGTTCAGTTAGACTTCATACTTTTATAATTTGCACAGCTTGATATGCAGATTATAAAATAGCTACTTGAAGCTGTTTGCACAGAGTAAGCTTTAATTTCCTCAGAGTTTTGTTCTGCTGTATCAGATTCTGAACAGTAGATCCTCTGTTCTACCTTGCACTTGCTTCTTCTATTAACAGCAACTCATTACAACAGGAGTTATAACTCCACAATGCACCTAGAAATAAAGACTAAAATGTTACTTGAGAAGTCTCCAACTAGGGAATTTAAGGGATAGTTCTTTAAAAAAAGTAAATAAAAATGAGGCATTAGTTTCAGCTAAAGTGCTCAGGATTAAGACAATGTAAGTGACTTGATAGAATACTCTTAAAGCAGAATAAGATGGGGCATGCTATACTTAGACTTCATAACTTTTGTTGGCATGTGACCTGTGTTCATAGAATCTTAGAATCGTTGCACTTGGAAAAGACCTTTAGGATTATCGAGTCCAACCATTATCTAATTCTACCAGGCGTGATGCTAAACCTATGTCCCTGAGCACCACATCTCCGTGCCTTTTACACACCTTGAGGGATGGTGATTCAACCACCTCCCTGGGGAGCCTTTGAGAATCTTTCTGGTAAAAAAAAACTATTTTAATCAATCTAAACCTCTGCTGGTGCAACTTGAGAGCATTTTCTCTCATCCTTTCACTTGTTACTACAAAGAAAAGATGGCAGAGGATTGCAGAGGAATCGAGCGCACCCTCAGCAAGTTTGCAGATGACACCAAGCTGTGTGGCACAGTCGACTTGCTAGAGGGCAGGGATGCCATNACACTACAGCCTCCTTTCAGGTCTGCCATCAGCCTCCTCCAGACTAAACAATCCCAGTTCCTTCACCCACTCCTCATAAAAGCTGTTCTACAGACCTTTCACCGGCTTTCTTGCCCCTCTCTGGACATGCTCCAGCACCTCAGTGTCTTTCTTCATCTAGGTGGAAAAAGAAGTTTATGATCTACATTAAGTCTTTCCAGATGGAAGTATTTACACAAACTTACTTGAATCACTTCTCTGAACATTATTTTTACAATTCTAAAATATCATCATGCTCCAAAAGTGAAAACTTCATTTCTCTTACCCTTTGCTAATGATAATAATCAGGTTATCCAGATCTGCCTGGGCACAGGGGTGGGACTGGAGGATCTCCAGAGGTCCCTTCCAACCCCTACCATTCTGTGATTCTGTGACTTACTAAGGTGATGCAGGGAGAAAGAACTGACCTTTATACATTTTTCTTGGTGTTCCTGGAAAGCAAGCTAGAGCCCAGGCATATTTTAGTGAATTATTATACTCTCAATAGCATTCAAAAAAAATCAATCTTTTTTTCTATCCCCTTATTTTAGACTTGCTAACATATGACCGGTGTGTATCAAGTATTGACTTTAATTACATTTCAGACTAGAAATTTTATCTTAAAGAAGAATTCAGTGCAACAATAACATAATCTCTGGACAGCATCCTCCTCTTTATCAGTAATAAGAAGCAAGCTTTATCTTTACACTGGTGGCACACATACCTGATTTGTTATTTTGCTTTCATGTTAATTTTGACTGACCTTGCTGTGGGAAGTCCCTTCATACCTGTTATCTTTAACATTTGTGACATCTCTCTCCACTTACAGTCTCACTTTTTCCCCATTTCCTGCTTAGGTTTTACATAATGTCAGGTCAAGTTGGCTTATACATATTCACAAAGCATGTGCATATTAAACTGCATTTTAGGATCCACAAGTCAATTCTTGTAATAGTGGAGATTATTTGGATTACTGTGGGCCACACAACATTAGGTCCTGTTCAAAACTTCCAAGTAACAGAAAGAGAACTGCAGGGAGAAAGGGGTAGAGGGGTGGTATGCAGAGACATATAGGTAGCATGTAGAAAGTTTCTTCAGATCAGCACAGGTGGTTAACATACTTCACCACTGAGTCTGGAACTGGGCGCCTTTAATGTCAGTATACAGTCTCTACACACTGAAGCCCATTTTTTTCTGAACAGCCACTGTAGTCTGAGTAAGAGGGTTGTACACTCATCTTCTGTGCCCATGTTTTTCATTTGCATAACTGCATGTGTGCTGCTGCAAATAGCAAATAGGTTCCTGTTGCATGTTCATTCTTTAAGTCACTGGCTCGCTCCCTACATTTCTGTTTGTATAATAAAACTACCAAAATCCCTTTTAATTATGTAGCTATAATCACAGGCAGCGGCTGATAAAGTATTTTGGTTAAAAGACTGCAGAGATTTCCCTTTTTTTGGGTGCTGATTTTTCAGGCTTTTAAATTGAAAAAGACACTCTGACTTAGAATGCAGTGTTAATTGTAAATGTGAATTGACTGTGTCCCTGGGAGTTGTGGGAAGAGAAAACACAGTTCAGACAATGACATGCAGAATACAATTTGACATGCCAAGAAAAAGATACAAGATTGACTGGTACACCCAATAATGAGAGATGTTAAGCTTAAATTACCATCCTGTAATTTTCTGCTTTGAATACGTGACTGTGTGCACACTAAGAAAGTATCTTCCAGGCAAGAGCATTTGACGTCATTAAGACAGAATTGTTCCTTGGTTGCCTGTACATGTTGCATCTGGATGTGAATCTGTAGTAAATCCCATGTTTTATAACAGGGCAAAAACTACAGCAGATGAAGATGAAAGAAAATAAGTTTTAAGAGTACAGATACAAAAAATCGTATGTTCAGAAGCACACAGTCCACATAGTTGAAAACCGTAGCAAAATCTATTCCAAAATAGCCCTGTTCCTATAGGTCTTCAAGTTAAGAGGGATCCTAATGCCTAGCCTTCTAATGAGCATTATTTTAATTATGTCCTTTTACAATCGTATTTAAATCTAAGGCTTTATTTGTATAGGCAAAATTTCTGAATGCAAATGCACTTTGAACAATGTATAAGGTACAAGTAACTTAAGGACAACTCGTGTTCTTTAATCCCTGAATCATACCTGCCAGTTAATGGTCAGCTGCACTGATTTCCTCTTCTAGGGGGCACACAAGTAATTACTGTCATTCCAAGCCAAAATACAGAATTGCCTTCTCCTTCCTTCCAACAGCAGCTCATGTCAGCTTGAATTACACATGCATAAAACAATCTCAAAGCCTTACTCCGTGGTAAGCAGGTCAGGTTTATTTTTCTGCTGTGAGCGGTTTTAATAAAAAGATTGGAATGCTAATTCAGTCCTTCAAGTCCCTATTAGTTAAGGGCCTCTGGGTAGTGCTTTCTTGGCCCTTTGAGAGAAGAAAACAAACTTAAAAAAAAGCAAGCAAGCAACTTGGCTACTACAGCATAGATCTCAACTATGCTGAAATGTTTCGTTTTGCCAGCTGTCTTATTATACAGCTTGTTTGTGCAAGTCACAGCAAAACCAAACTTGGTTTGTGCTAAGGAAAGATCACAATGTTTCATAGTCATCAAGGCAAGGCACGAAGCAATGGCAATGAAAATGGAACAATGAGGAGGAGCCAAGAGTGTACAAATTCTAAAATTCAGAAATAGTTGAAATACCAAGTTGCTCATCTGGAATTAAAAACATTCACATTTTCTTGGCCTCCTCAAGAAAACCATCTTCAGTTCTTTCCTATCACCATTACCAAATCCAAATGACACAAATCTCTCTACAGACTGAGGGTTTTCCTTTGGAATTTGCTGAAGACTTCAGCAAAGGCAGCTTTAGGTTAATTTGCACCCTTCTTTACTTTTTTTCTGGGCACAGTGTTATTTTGCAATTTGCCAGCATTCTTAGATAGCACCACCATAAAGGAAACTGCAGGTGTAGTAAGACTATACAGAGATAAACCAGCTCCTGGCAGACATTGTCTTCATGTTTCTTCATTGGCATAATGTATGTTCTGGCATCCTAATTTTTCCTTGATCAAATAAATCTACCAACACTTCTTGCATGGTTGACTTTCTCCTTGAGGGACAGCTCATCATTTCATATTGTACTCCTAACCTGCTGGATTTCTGGATGTCTTGAATCTGTGGGGATGTCATGAGGGAGAGGAAGCTTCTCCAAACCTGGTTAACTACATAAAGATTTGCATTGGCTCTGCACCAGTGAATTCTGGTTCACATATGAAAATCCCTTCCCCCAACTTTGTATGATACTTAGAACACCAATATAGTTAGAATAATCCTATCTGACCTGCTTTAGGTTTCAGAGGCTTTTCATCTCATTCTCTTAAAAGACTGCATTTCCTCTGGAGAGAGCGATAGAAGTAACTGCAGAAGGAGCTAATTTCCAAAGAGCTTATTTCAAATCTGGGCAGATTCCTTCATTTCATTAAAATCCTTTCATTATCAAGAAGCCAACAACTTAAAAAACCCAAACAAAACCAACAGAAAACCCACAAACAAACCAATCCAAATCAACCAAAACCCCCCAAACAAAACAAGACAAGAAGGCTTCGAGGAGACCTTATAGTAGCCTTCCAGTATCTGAAGGGGGCCTACAGGAAGGCGGAGGAGGGACTATTTACAAGGTCTTGCAATGACAGGACAAGGGACAATGGGTTTAAACTGGAAGAGGGAAGATTTAGACTAGATGTTAGGAGGAAGTTCTTTACAGTGCGGGTGGTGAGGCACTGGAACAGGTTGCCCAGGGAGGTTGTGGCTGCTCCCTCACTGGAGGTGTTCAAGGCCAGGTTGGACGAGGCCTTGAGTGACCTGTACTAGTGGGAGGTGTCCCTGCCTATGGCAGGGAGTTGGAACTAGATGATCCTTGAGGTCTCCTTCCAACCTTACCATTCTATAATTCTATAAAACAAACCAAGCAACAACAAAACCCACACATTTCTGTATTTTCTGCTTGACGTCTGAATTAAAAAAATGCAAGATGGCTTCTTCAGCTTTAAATATGGCTACTACAGTTAGTCCCTTTGCTAACCATTAAAAAAAATGGCAGAAGATTGGCTTTGCTCCCAAGGTGAAGATGAATCATGTTTTTTTTGGCAGAAGACTGTAGCAGTGGTTGTTTCATAGGGCCGGTGATTGTTTTTCCTCTACAGTAGACCTAAGTATCAATCTGGTACTTACTGCTCTTATGTTTATTATTAGAGATCCTGTTCTACAAGCTTCACTTTTTCAAATCTATGTCTGCTGGCAGAGGTCAGCCACAGTCCAGTCAGACAAGACTCTAGAACACACCTTGAAAGCTTGCCCATACTGAGAGAATGAAAATGTGAAAGACAGGCTGTGAGTGACACAGTATTTAAAATATATGTGTGCGAGAGTGAGTGAGTATGAGGGAGAAAGAGAGCACGAGACAGAATGTAAGAGAGGGAATGAGAGAGAACATGAGAGAAAGAGAATATATGAGAGACAATATGAGAGAGGCAGAGGTGGGGAGGGGACAGCTCTCTATCATTAGAAAAAAGCAACACAATTCCAATGTCCTAATTTCTGCTCCCTTTGTATGTTCTTTGGCTTGCCAGGGACTTCAATTCTCAGCAGAGGTATGTTGCTGACATAGTCAAAGACTGCTTAGCATTCTGCAGTGAAAGTAAGTAGGGAGGAATGCCTGACACACTGTCAGGCTGTGCTGCAATTCAGCGAGACCTGAACAGGCTGGAGAGTTGGGCAGAGGTGAACCTCATGAAGTTCAGCAAGGGCAAATGCAGAGGGATAACCTTTTCTCTCTCTCTACCACTATCTGAAAGGAGGTTGTGGTGAGGTGAGTATTGGTCATTTCTCCTCTGTGACAAGCAACAGGATAAGAGGAAATGGCCTCGAGTTGTGCCAGGGGAGGTTTAGACAGGATATTAGGAAGATTTTCTTCACTGGAATAGGCTTCCCAGCGAAGTGGTGGAATCACTCTCCTGAAAGTGTTCAGAAAGCATGTAGGTGTGACACTTAGGAACATGGTTTAGTGGTGGACTTGGCAGTGTTAACAGTTGGGTCTGATGATCTTAGAGGTATTTTTCAATCTTAATGATTCTATGAATTTATGATTATGCAGCTGTAAACCTCCAAACCTTGGCACACTTGGGAATTTGTATCCCCGGTGACTCCTAATATTTTAGTTATTGTTATCTTTGCATGACTGGATTCTGGTCTGTCACTGAAGTCCAACATATAATCCATAGTAGAAAAGCAAATATTAGTTAAGCTTTGCCAGCCACAGAGTCTATATCCAAAGCCAATAAATTCTTGTTGTTCCCACATGGACCAGGAAGAGGCTTTGTGAGTTCATTTCATAGCTAAAGCAGGTTGTTACATGTAATGTACAGATAACTAATCTGTCCAATTTTGCAGTCCACGTGAAAATCCTGTCACTGTTAGAAGGCCTCTCTACTATCTCTCATACTTAAATATACATTAGAAAAGCTTTTAATTCTTCTTATAATGCTGGCCTTTACTTTCGGTGCATCATTTTTATCTAAATCCATGTTGTTGGTTTTTTTCTACCAATCAGTTCCTTGCCTTTTCCGCCTTATTTTATTTTGGTTCTTAAAGAGCTGTGATTGCTAATCAACAGTCATTAACTGTTTTCTCTCTGTTCTTCTGATTTATTCAGTTCCTCATAGGAAAAATGGCTGGCTGTTCAGATTTCAGAGATTACAAAGATTTCAAATATTCATGGCGATTACTTAGCACTTCTGCTGTTTATTACATAGAATCTCACCATCGTAAAACATCTGTATATGGACAAGTGGGGTCATCACACAACAAATATTTATAAAAGAAATAAGCAGCAGTATCTTTACTCTTTTTACTCTAAAATATACTAAAGGTCTTGAGGTTTCATTTGTTGGTGGATTTCTCCAATGTCCTCAAATCTTTTTAGCTTCTTTACTCATCTGTCCCTCCCAGAGGTGTGTCAAATAAGTTGTTCTGTTAGTGATCATTCAAAATGTCAGTTTTTTGTCTTTTCTACTTCATCATGTAGTTTCCAGGCAAGTCAATGTCTTATTTTCAGCTAGCAGGGAAAAAAAAAAAAAAAAAAGAAGAGCCAGCCTATCATTTAAAAATGTGTCACAACCAGCGTAATTTCTGCAAAGTATTTAAGATTCAGTGGCAGTACTGTATAAGAAATGCATAAAGTTTTACATTAAACATTCTATTCTGAGATTAGGCACTGTTTAGTTACAGCCATATGACATAACAAAAAATATTTCTTTATAATCTACTTCAGCCCTAACAATACATTGTGAATTATCTGGTTTTAGGGAATCAAAAAACCTTTTACTGAAGTAATTAAAGCCAACATTGGAGATGCACATGCAATGGGACAAAGGCCAATCACCTTCCTTCGTCAGGTAAGAATATTACAAATACAGTTCTTATTAAGTTACCAAGAATACCTTAAAATCTCTCTGATGGTATAAATGATCCCTCATCATTTACTGGTATAAATGATTCCCCAGGTGCTCTTAGACTTAAAATAGTTCTTTTGTAAAGACTTACAAATTCTGATTTCTGAGATGAAGTCCTATACCTCAGTCACTGAGTGTCCTCTTTCAACACAGTAGCTTTCCTTGCTTTCGGATCATTTCCCATCCATAGTTTCTCCTGACACTTCTCCTATGTTATCAGTCAGCACATTCATTATCAATAACGCTCTTGAAAAAGAAAGTGGTTGGCTTAAATGAATATGTAAATGCCTTTCTTAGCTGACACTATACTTTAAAATCTGTACACATCTGGTGCAGTTGTACTGTTGTTGATCTTGCACATTTTACCTCTAGGCAAACTAACAGATAGATTAACTTTTAGGAAAGGCTACAACAGAATCCATATTTGTGCAGTATTCATAAAATTCAAGCAAGGTTGAAAACTAGTATTATGCCTTTTACTGAACATCCCTTGCACACAAATGTAAAATCCTCAGACTATAATAATGTAAATTCAGAGAGTTCTAGGACAAGCTGAAGCCACATCAAACTGGGATTCCACAACATGAGATTATAAAACTGAGCTGCAGAGCAAACTGTCAGCGAACTAGGAAGACCGGAGCTTCTTACAAATTATTCAAATCCAATGTTATTAAAGACAATACTGGATGAATGGGAAATCCTTTCTCCCTGTGACTGTGTGCGCACATTCCTTAGTCATTATCCCACAAGATGACAACAGACTATTCATATTACAACCATGTAAGCATAAACATGAGAGAGGGACTGGAAGAAATTAAGCTGATCTCAAGCAAGCCCTCTAGATTCTTTGTGTCTTACATTCCTTTACAGACTTAATTCTACTAGGTCATGTTTCTACTTTTATTATGTTCTATATTACCATTTCTTTTTTAATTAAATATTCCCCACAAATTCAAGTTAGTAATAAGTTATTTTGGGGAAGAATTATTAGACCATACAGCTGGGAGTTCAGAATATGGGTATATTTCTCCATTCTGCTCCACATTTAAGCTCTTGATTTCTTGTCAATAAAGTGGGCTAGTAACACACAAGGAGTGAAGGACAGAGCTGTTCAGAGATTACATACGAATAATGAACTATGTTTTACTGTGCTTGTACTGTGCATTGCTCACTTGGACTCTAATCTTCGCTGTCTGTAATACAAATAGTTCATAATTTTGTAACATTTTTTAATCAGTGGAACCTGGAACCCAGTGAGAGTTCACTTTTATAAGCAATACTCCAAACTTGTCATCATAACCTTTGCTATATATTAGCTAGTATTTGTGATCAGGGAAATGTAACAGTAATACTACCGACTTAAAATATTAAGTGGCCAATTTATGTTTTCTTGGCACTCTAGGTAGTGGCACTCTGTACATATCCAAACCTGCTGGACAGCCCAAGTTTTCCAGAAGATGCCAAAAAGCGAGCCAGACGAATCTTGCAGGGCTGTGGAGGAAACAGCTTAGGTAAGCCTCTGTTTCAGTTACTCCTGTTGGTGTTAGAATCAACAATTTTAGCTTCAATATTTACAGTGCTGAAATTTCTTAATCTTGTTTTACATGATTACAAGTCAAATTTGCCTAGGGCAAAATGATGGGGGGAAGTTCACTTACTGAAAAAAAAAAACCAGTGCAAATTTTTATGAGACTTGTTGCAGAAGGCAAGATGAGAACTATAGAGTTATGGAGCCCTTACCACATAACATCTGAGCATAAAAATAATGCTGAGTTTTTTGTATTAGAAAAGTAAGTGGCAAAGAGTACCAGTGAAGCTTTGTTACTGTTCTTATCACATGTCAGTCCTGAGCTGTGACAGCTAGGTTTGCTGCTAAGTGTAGATGGGGCTGTTTACAATTTTATCATCTCTAGATGTTTCTCTGTCAGGGAGTCTACTGGCCTTGTAATGATGGCATCAACTAACAATGTATGTCTATCTCAGCCAAACCAGCTCATATTCCTGTATCTTAATTTTGAATTGTCAGTCCAAGTTTGTCAAGATATGAACTGTGGTATCAGAAACTCAAGTACCAAGGCAATAGTACTGTGCCAAGGGAAAGCTACACAGCTGAAAGATGTCAAAGCTCAATGTCTCCAAGGTAAAATAATCCTTGAAAGAACTAAAGAACTCTTTGACTCCTCAAGAATCGCTCCTGCAAGAGTATACATATAATATACAAAAAAACTTGGCACATGTAGTACAGAGGAAGAGATAAATTCTCTATCATCTGGCAACTGTACTGCCTATTTAGACCTGGGAAATGCCTCTAGAATTTCTGCTATAGTGTTGCAGCTGTTTGGTATGTCTTGCAGGTAAGCTAACAGTGACATTTCAGGGTACGGATTAGAGTAGTTGGCATATTTCTTTATCTTTGTGATCGTAGTGCCTATTTGCACTGGCATATTTTGAGAATAAGTGCTGTGAAACTTAATAAACAAAACCTAAATAGGTTAGCAGTATTTCAGCCTAACAGCACAGTCTAATATAGAATGTATTTTATCTTCACCTTTTTTTTTGCATTAGCGTTGTTTCTATATGTAGAACATTAAAAATACATTTATCAAAACTGAGAAGTTCCTGTAGCTCTGTGAATTCCTTTCCTGGCTTACTCTGGAACAATTAATTCACATAGTCACATAAGACTTACTGGGCATACATTTCAATTTTGCCTCAACCTTTCTTTGTAGTGATTTTCAAATACAGGGACATGGTAGGAGTTCTCAGAATGCTGAGTCTTGGCCCCATGCTGGAGTGAAATGAAAGGAATTCAGTCTTGCATGATATTTCAGAAATATGTTGACTCTGTACAAAATCCCCTTTTCAGCAGATCACATATTTCAAGTAATTTGTGTTAGCTCAGTAGATGCTGAGGAAGCAGGCCTGAAACAGTTGCAATATTCAAATAAGATGATAATTGTAAATACCACCTTTTAATTTCAGTGGGTAAACTGAAGTTCTGTAAGTTAATGGAGTCTTATATGATTCCTGATGCAATATGTACTGAGAAAAACTGTCCTAAATTCATGAAAACTGTAACGACTGCAGACCCTACTGATCTGCTCTAGTGGTTTCTGCCTTCTCTTCACCCTCCCTGTCTCCAGTATCATGTATCAGATAGACATATTTTTTGGCCTTGGTTGCTCATCGGTCTTTGTATAGCACTCCATAAACACACAGTCAGAGGCAAGAAGCTAAACAGAAGTTACTGCTATCACTTAGTGGGCAGTCTGACAACTTACTGCTGTTCTTTTCACGGCTAAGGAGAAATTTACTTTCTTGGGAAAAAAAAAAACCATAAAAACTTGATCCCTCCAAGTAGCTTTATGTGCTGTGTTGTGTTCTAATAAAACTTTATTTTCAAAAAACATATTGGTCCAACACAGAAATAGCTTCACTATGTATGGTCAAGCTACTTGAAGTGTTGTACCCATATCCATAGACCACTTATCTGCAGTGGTCTATTTAAATGTATTAATTGCAAAGTAAGTATGAATGTCTTGACCTCTGCATATGAAGTAAAATAATCAAACTTACAATGAATGTTCACTGGCAAAACTGTACTCATAGTATTGAGCCTTTCTACTCGCAGACCGTGTATGAAGGCTAAGATATGTCCTCAGCTTCTGTTGTTTTTAAATACCCTGACATTCCTTTGACATCACTTACTTTGCATATGGGATACTTGTTGTATCTGTCCAGGCATTTGAGAAATTTACTCCTCTCCTCTATAAAAATATATCTAATATATGCACACAAAGCTTTTTGGGTTGGGATTATTTATTTGCATCCCACAGTACAGACGGGTCCTAGGCAAAGCTATCAATTGGGTAGAATTAAATGGAGAAGACCTGAAAATTGAATTCAGGTTTTCTGTATAACCTCACTGAGCCATGAGGCTTAGTCCTCAATAAAGCCCAAGACAGAATGACACCTTAGCTTTGTTCTCCAAATTAACAGTAGTTTCTTAATGTGGTCCAAGACCCATATATAGATCCTATGTAACTCCTAGTCCTGCAAAAGTAAATGTTTAGGACATGAGGGAACTTTGTGCCCTGAATTGCCATTTTGTTCTATGTAATTCCGCAGCTCTTGCAAAGATTCTTTGTCTTTCTGAATTACGCAGAAGTATTATCAGGCAGACTACTAGCATATAACTGAATGAAGACAGTTAAGTCAGGCACAATTATTCCACTTCACCCAACAAGCCAAAAAGATTCTGCAGCTTCATGACAGTGTTCTAAATGAGATGTACACTTGTCACTTCACTATCCATCAGTCTTAGCCTTCATAGTTTGAATCCACTCCTTACCTTGGCTTAGGCTTATTTTTACTCTTTATTTGTGGCACGTGCTCAGCAATGCAGAACACAGCCATCTAACATCTTACTTTATTTAAGATTATTAGTTACGCTCTGTAAACTGCACAAGGCTTATAGATTGGTGTGATCCTAGATGTTTCTGCTACAAGTAACTGAAAAGCAGTTGTGGGAGATGCTGTGGGAGGAAAAAGATGTTTAAGATTTTTTGAGTTTCACACTGTGAAACAGAAATTAACTTTTGTCACGGATTTGAAGAAGTTATTTTCCTTTCTATTGCACATGCCACCTCTTCCTTGTTCCCATAAAATAGGTGTCAGTTGACATTCTGAAGTTGTTTTCAACATAAAGAAAGCAACGGGAGATAGTAGAAATGAGATTGCTGTCTCCATTTTCAAAGTAGCCTTTAGATCCTACCTTTTAACAATCCAGTATATTATGTCTAATTCCAAATGAATTCTTTTGCTCTCTGAACAAAGCGTCTCCAAAAATACCCCAAACCCACAAAAAACCCAACAAACAAGAAAAAACAAACCCTGGTCCTGGAGATCCAAAGCCCTCATTTATTCAAACTTCTACATACAATGTTAATTCAGGAGTTTTGCTCGCAAACAGAAAATCTGATATTCATTGTACTGAATTTTCATCTCATGCTTTACTTTCCACAGGATCTTACACTGCCACCCAAGGTATAAATTGCATCCGTGAAGATGTTGCTTCATATATTGAAAGAAGAGATGGAGGGGTTCCTGCAGATCCGGATAACATATATCTTACAACTGGGGCAAGTGATGGTATTACTGTAAGTGATAAAATTAAAACTATATAAACTATATATGTGTAGTATAAACTATAATTTAACTGTGACCTTCAGAAATAGTTCTCTGTTGAACATCTGATCTCGCAAACTGTGAGTCTGATGTGACAGATACTGAAGTCACATTTTCTAATACACCCAATTATGTGGATGTACCATGCCTGCTAAGAAACAGGCAGATGGAGACAAAGTCTTTTAATATACGTTATGAGACTTTGTAAAGTCTCTGAATACCTTTTATACTACCTTTTGTAAAGGTACTGAAAATACATAGGTATCTAAATATGTTATATTAGGAGATTCAGACCATTCATACTAAATAACGGTGTCCTCAATGGTTCAGATATGTCAGTACTGAAGATTAGAGTGTATGAATCCCTGGAAGAGAGAAAAGGGAATGACCTCAGAAGCGAGAAGTCTCAGCAGTTCTTCCTAGTAAACTATGCTAGTGCAGATCAATGCCAGTGAAAATCCCAAAGATCTATTTCAGTAGCCAGCTTGTCTGGGAGAAACTTCAGGTTTTGGCTTCAACCTATGTTCAAAGATGGAAGTAACTGCCTCTATTAGATTTTTCCTTTATACAAACACATTTACCAGCAGTTCTCTGAATTTATTAAGCTTATACAGCTTCTTTGTAAAACTCTTTTTAAAAATGACATCTAGTGGCAGAGTTCAGAATGATAATGTTCTGACATGAGCCCTTTTCCAGATGTCTTTACTGAATTGGCTTTCGAGAGTTTTTGAAGCCCAGCATTATACTGGCAGGTTGTCAGGAATAGCAGTGTAGCATATCAGATCTGCATCATGCTCATTTGATTTCACCAGTGATGAAAAATGAGCAATACAATGATTCTCATTATTTGGCACTTCCAAGAATAAACCAACTTTCATAGCTTAGGAGACAGAAGGTGTTAAAGATTTTTTTAAATTTGCATTTGATCCTGATTACACATTTTGGATGTTTAGTATTTTTAAACTAGCGGTGGGTACAAAATTATGTTGATTGTAAGTCATTAGCTTAGCAGCTGAGTTAGTATGTGATGAGAGACACAGAAAGGCAGATTTTGTTCTAAAACCAACAAGAAACTTCAAGAATGGCACTGTTATAGCTGAAGAGCTAATTTTGTTTTTACACTATTAATACACGTTAATCAGAATGCCTGCTTTGATTGCACTTGTACTTCAGAGTTCTGCACCTGTACTTGATTATAAAGGCAAAAAATCACTTCCTGCACCAAGTGCACTCTTTTATTTAAATCACATGAAAAAAGCCTACATATACACACACAAAAACATGTAGCCTCTAGGCACAGGCTCTGGACTGACCTTAGCACAAATGCAACATTTCTGTTTGTATCTTTTGGGCACAAACCACATACATTAGATTTCCATCCCAAGAAATGCACACTTTTGGTTCTTTTGTTACTTGAAAATGAAACCATTATGTGAGTCTCTACTTTTGTTTCCAGATGGCCGTTATTTGCTTGTAATCTAATACAGATCTCTTTCTGTTGCAAAGGAGACCCAAGTTCTAAATTTTGAGTTTATTTATTGGCCTTTTATGTTTAACGAGATAAAATGAGGCAACAAGCAACAACTATCTGAGGCTTCTTTACTTAGAACAGGGCACAGCAGAAAAATCCTATCTTGATACTGTTTCCAGCTTCCCCTCTAGCCTTGTGCTCAGAATGTCTTTCCTAAGTTTTGCAGGTGATCAGGCCTAGTCTTTAGAAGCCATGACATACAGAGGAATTCCATGAAGCTAGGGCAGATCATCCTGACTCTGCTAGTAACTTAACTCCAAAAAAATAAATGCCCTGTGATATGAGAAAATTTCTGTGTGCTTCTAGATTTTTTTAAGAAGGACGATCAGTAACTTATTCTAGAGTATATTATTAGTTCTGATGTGTGACCTTTTTTCTTTTCTTTTTTTCCCCACTCTTTCCCAGTCAATCTTAAAGATCCTAGTCTCAGGAGGTGGAAAGTCCAGAACAGGAGTGATGATCCCTATACCACAATATCCTTTATATTCTGCAGCCATATCTGATCTAGATGCAATCCAGGTGAACTACTATTTGGATGAAGAAAATTGTTGGGCTCTGAATGTGAATGAACTTCGCCGTTCCTTATATGAAGCTAAATCATATTGCAATCCAAAAGTCCTCTGCATTATCAACCCTGGAAATCCCACAGGTCTATACCAATTTTGTTTAACGGATGAGGTTTATGACCACTTTTTTTTTTTCCCCTCTTTCATTCCTTTGACATTGTAGGCAATTCCTAAATACATCTCAATTAGGTATTTGTATGCTGAATTCTAGAGATCAGTGCTCTAAGTAGGATAGTATTCCATAGTTTTAGAAACATTTTCAGTATCATGGAACTCCAGGGATTTGGGAAGAGAGGACAAAGCAGGTTCACCTCACTGGATCCCATTTGAAGACATTGCTTCCACTGAAGTTTCACACAGTTGTAGAATGACTTTCAGTCACTTTGGGTCTTTGTCAAAGATCTTGTCCTGACATGGCCTGTAGCCTTTTGCCTCTGAGAGGCAAAAGCTACAGATAATCTCTGAACTCAGTGGCAACCACTGCCTCCCTCAGAATAATTTAGTTTTTGAGTAGTTCAGCTTGATCAGTGACAAATCAGCTCCCACTTAACCATCATGCATGGTCAGTTATATACAGAGTACTCTTAGTAAGTTACTGATTGATTCCTGTAACTTACACTTTCTTTGCTTAAGTTGCAGTAAGTTACTTTGAACCATAATTAATTCCAAAATGTTCCTTAATTTCACACTTACTGAACTGAATTCTAAAATTCAGTAACAGTTTTCTGAGAAAGAAGGATATCTTACTGAAAAGCTAGCAATCTGACCAAGTCTGGACAAAAAGATTTGTCTGACTTTTTTCCTGTTTTAAAAATCTATAGGACAAGTGCAAACCAGAAAGTGCATTGAAGATGTGATACACTTTGCTTGGGAAGAGAAGCTTTTTCTTCTGGCTGATGAGGTAATGGAATATTCTGCTCTCTCAAAAGCACAGCTAAGAGCACAGATATGAGGTGTAATTCTGTTCCATGTGTGGTATTGGTACTTTTTAAGTACAGGGAACAGATTCTCTACTATCGTATGAGCAAACATAGAAGATTCTCACTATCAGAAGATTAATATGGGATGTGGCTTGATCTGGATTTGAACAAAAGGGAAAGTGTAGGGGAAACAAGCAAGGAGACACAAGGAGGAACATTGCTGGAACTGATCTAAAACCCTATGTGATACTCAGTCTACTTCAAATGAAAGAAACAGAAGGAAACTCAGTTTAAACGTACAAGTAAAGGCTAAATTATACAAAGAAGCTCACTGTCCTTCCAAAGGCTAAACTACTAAGTATGGCCACATGAGATAAAATGCATCGTAACAGTAACTGCTACTTAGCAAAGAACCTTGTGTCTTCTAACAGCTTTTGAGTGTTACCACTGTTTCTTCAGTACAGATCTCTGGCTCTCTGAAAGGCCATCTTTTATCCTTAGTTGGGGGAACAGAGCACATTAATGTCTTCTGACTGTTCAGGTTTACCAGGACAATGTGTACTCTGAAGGATGCCAGTTTCATTCCTTCAAAAAGATTCTGTATGAGATGGGACCCGAGTACTATAACAATGTTGAGCTGGCCTCTTTTCACTCCACCTCTAAGGGATACATGGGCGAGTAAGTCTGCTTTAGTTTTTTTTGTTTTGTTTCTTCTTCCTTATTAATCTGGTGGGACAACCCTTTCATGTTAGGGATCTGAAGGTAATCCACTCTTATATTAATTTTAGTTAAAAGCTATTAAGAAAAGAAAAAGAAGCATTTAAAGCACAGACCAATGAATTAGCTCAGTGGTTTTCAAAGTACCAAGTGTATTTATTTCAGACACCTAACACCTCAGTTCCACAAAGATTAAATCTTAACAGTCCTAAACTGGACCTGTGATAAAGAAAAAACACAATCTCCAATATTCAAGGGAAGACTTCAAGAATCACTGGGATGTTTGACTGTTTGGGGGAGAAAGAGATGGAAGGAAAAATAATTTTCTGATTAAACGAATGCTGTTACAGCCATATGCTCTTGTTCTGAAAGAGCAAATAATCTAAGTTAACAATTAACTTCTCTAACAGAGAAGCTGCATCTACATGATTTTCTCACTATGGGATACTAGGGCTTAATGACGTATCATTTAGTTCCATCTTAAAACATTATCAGTATAGCAGCTGTTTCAACAACCTGTATGCTATATATTGTAAGATCCTCCTTAACTGACTTTCCACTTCTGCAGTTACTTTCCTTGCTTTTCCTGTATTTATACACTTATTAACCGATCTTTTCTGTTCACTTTAATGACAGATGTGGCTACAGAGGAGGCTACATGGAGGTCTTAAACTTGCACCCAGACATTAAAGGACAGCTTGTTAAGCTGCTTTCTGTTCGCCTTTGTCCTCCAGTCTCAGGACAAGCAGCACTGGATGTTGTAGTAAATCCTCCAGTACCTGGAGAAGAATCTTATGCACAGTTCATAAAGGTCAGCAATAAAGTGCTTGTTCTTTTGTGCATTTCCTAAATCTATCCTGTGAACATAAAATATGCATGGAGATCACACTCCTTTCTTCTTGGACAATCCTATAAAAGTACCCATTTACAGAACCATGCAGGGTATTTTAAATTAACTCAATATGACAACCTCTAAAAGTTGTTTAATTTTTCCTTTATGGTTCCTTTGTTTAGGAGTCAAAGAAAGCTAAGGCAGTGTTACCAAATCAGGTTTCTTGCTGATAAATTCAAGTTTTCTCTTGTGTTCATCATGACAAAATAATTACTGAATAGGATTTGCTTTTACTAAAATCTAAACAGGAATGTAAGTTCAAACACAGTTATAAAATCTGCTTTGTTCTTAGGTATCCAGTGCCTCTATACACTGAACAACATGGCATTCTGTATTAAAATATACTCATAGTTTCTCAGCTGTTAAAATGAAACTCAGTCTGGCTTAAGAAACTAGTTTTGAATCAGATCAAAGGTTCAGCTAACCTGGTTTCTAAAGATAGCCGAGTGGATGCTCAGAAAGAAGAGTGTAAGAAGAGGGCATACAGGTAGAAACTTCTTCAGGTTACTGCCTACCTACAACACTTTGTAGATTTACCCTGCCAATGTAGAGTGTGACTGAAATTACGAAAATCATTTTTTCTAATAGCTCAGCAAATCCCTTGAAATCCTTAATTCAGGGAGGGCTTCTTGAAGCATCATAGTTTTTCTCTGGTATTCTAAATGGCAATTCAAATATGTCAAACTGAACACCTTCCTTTTAAACAGGAGAAGGAGTCTGTTTTGAACAATCTTGCCAAAAAAGCTAAAATAGCAGAAGACTTGATTAACAAGGTTCCAGGATTTCATTGCAATCCACTTCAAGGAGCTATGTATGCTTTCCCACGGATCTTTATCCCTTCCAAAGCCATTGAGGAAGCAAAGGTCAGTCAGTCACTTTTACCTCAATCCATTTTAATCTTCACACACATGTCCCTGTCACTTCTAAAGATTTTTTTTTTTATTTCACAGATGGAATAAGCTTGTGAGGTTACAAAAGCAGTACTTCATTGACAATACATGATCTTAACTATAACATGATCTTTATTTTAAGAGGGGAAAATGAAACAGAGCATTTCATCGCAGTGATAAAGCTTCCAGGTTGAGAATATTACCCAAGGACAGAAATAGGGCTGTTTTTTTAGCTAATTAGTTCATTAGGCATATAACCAGTATGTATTTAAGAACTTCTGTAGTTATTTATCAAGGGACTTTCTAATTACAGATCATTCAGGGAAAAAATAGTAACTGCCAATGGAATTGGAACATACAGCTCTCAAATGAATTTCATCTTGTCAAATGGCTTAGATTTTTGTGTACAGTTTTGAGGCTGTTACTTAATTCACAGTGTGAATCGTTCTTCATCTTATTTAGTAAATAGAATGACAAACTAATAATGTAAGATATGCAGTCATGAAATTCTGTATTTTTGGAATATTTTTTACTTCAATAATTCCATTCCTTTAGGCTCATAAAATGGTACCTGATATGTTCTATTGCATGAAACTTCTGGAAGAGACCGGACTATGTGTTGTACCTGGAAGTGGATTTGGCCAAAAAGAAGGAACCTACCATTTCAGGTAGAGTTTCTGTTTGCTTAAAATCAAATGAACTGTAACTCTAGCTGGGTTACAGTTCTGTACCAACCCAGTACTTTCTCTTCTGATTAGACATAAGGATTTTTATTGTAGCTTATGTTGTCTCACTTTCTCCTGGATATTTTCTGTGGACTGTAAGCTAGATCAAAGACCTGGTCTGCTAGATGAGCTATTCAGGATTTTGCACTGTTTTCACAGCTTGCTCACATAGTTTTATTCTATTTTTATACACTGACATTTGAAATGCCCTCTCCACAAATACAAACAATAATAATAGCCTATACTTGAACCAGAAAGTGGGCTAAAGCATTACAAAAATTGCCCTGTTTTCTGCTGAGGAGAAGAGTGATGAAGTGTTTCCATATGGAGAAACTGTGTGAAAGATGCATTGTCTTCCCTATAAATCAGCCCTTTAAGCTACCTTAAATAACTCTTCAGTTTACCAAAACAAGATGTTGGACTAAGTCTTCTAATACCAAAACTGCGAACCTAAACTCTGTTGCTTTTGCTTCCAATAAACAGAGCTGATAGCTGGGGGCATGCAACTCCAGTAAAAAAAAGCTAGTATGAATCCTTTTCTGTACCAGTGTGGGGAAAACATTTTGTTCTGTAGGTCTTGCATACAGACTCAACCTGATTTTTGGATTATGCAGAAGGGGAAAAAAAAAAGGGACTACAACATGTAATATATGATGCTGCACTGCTTTAATGCTTATGAATTAAGTTTTCAACTCACAAAGAAATGTCCATTTACTGATAGCTGCCCACCACTAAAGCTCAAAAATGGCATAGCTTGATGTAACTGCCCCCAAAATGAAATCTGAGTTGCTGTTATTTCACAGTATCACAGTATAGCAAGGTGGGAAGAGACCTCAAAGATCATCAAGTCCAACCCACTACCACAGCCCTCAAGACTAGACCATGGCACCAAGTGCCACGTCCAAACCTGCCTTGAACACCTCCAGGGACGGTGACTCCACCACCTCCCTGGGCAGCCCATTCCAGTAGCGAATGACTCTCTCGGTGAAGAACTTTCTCCTCACCTTGAGCCTAAACTTCCCCGGGCACAGCTTGAGACTGTGTCCTCTTGTTCTGGTGCTGGTTGCCTGAGAGAAGAAAGCAACCTCCTGCTGGCCACAACCACCCTTTCTTACTGATCACTCAACAGAAAATAACAATTCTTGAATTCCTACATATGAACCAACTGAAACAAATTGTTCTACTCTAATAGTATAGTTCAGGTACTGTATAAATGCAGAAGAGGATCATGTCAAAACAGTTATTAAACTTAACACGATACTAGCTGTACCCTGAGATTAATCAAGATCTGTGCAAAGATCACAGTTTATTTTGAAAGTAACACAAGTGGATTTTTTTTTCCTTTAAATATTATTTTTCAGAATGACCATTCTTCCTCCAGCAGAGAAGCTGAAGATCCTACTGGAGAAACTGAAAGATTTCCACATAAAGTTTCTTGAAAAATATGCATGAAACTGCTGTGGCACTTTCCCCTCATCCCCGCCTCTTCAAGGCAAACCCAGAAAACGAACAAAGATGTGCTCAGAACGTGCTGTTCATCTAATGTAACTAATTTCCAAATAGATAAACCAATCTCAGATACTACTACAGCTTATTGGACTATTAAATTTAATGTCTGGTATAGAAGACATTGTTACTTTTTTTTTTTTTTTTTTTTTTTTTAAAGGGGGAGGGGGGAATGGGAAAAAAACAGAAAAAAGAAAAACATTTTTGGCCTTTTTTTTTAAAGGGGAAGGGGGGAATGTGAAGAAAACAGACAAAAGAACATCATTTTGTGCCTTTATTCTAAGTTACATTCATGAACTTTTGACTCAGTAGGTTGGGGAAGGGAGTTGCTCATTAAAATTACTACTGTTGAGTGGATTTTTTTACAAAACAGAAATGCCAGGAGTAATTGTTTAGCTAGAGACATGTTTCTCATCTTAAAAATTTACTGAGAAAAAATGCAAAAGCCTCCATAATAAGTCTTGTTTGGTATAATTTGTTATTGTTAAGTATGAAGTGTTCTCCAAATATGATTAAGCACGCAGGTACAGCGTGCTTATTAAAAAAAACAAAACAAATCTTTAGCTGATAGGTGCAGATATCTTTGAACTTCTGTTAAAAAGAAATCCTGCCATCACAGCATAATGAGTGGAATATACAGTTTTGATCAGAGAAGTGAACATGGTGTCTGCGTGAAACCTGTTTTCAGGAAACTGAAAGATAATCTGGAATATTAGCTTCTTGTTCATATGCTATTCAACACACTATCCCAGCATAAGAGTGTTGAACATTTCTCTCTTAACAACTCCACCAGACCCTTTTTAACTCACATCTTTTGCATACATTGAGTGTAGGAAGTTACTGTTTCAAGGAAGATGTGAGTCTTTTCAAGGAGGGCAAAACGCAACACTACTTCAGAATCACTTTATCTATGGAAAACAGTTGTTTGGAGAACCCCTTAGCTGGCCAAAATCCAGTTTCAACTGGAAAGAACTAACAAATGTTGCTACCAGAAGAAATGCCAGGGGTAGTTGCTAAGGAAGGAAAAAGTATTTAAAGGAGAGTGCCGTGCACCAAGCATAAAGATAATGATAATACAGCTTACTCTTAAATCTTCCACAGTCATACTGCTGGCTCAATGATCCTGATCGATATCTAGGTCACTCTCTAAGAGTGCAGATATATTACTCAATCTGTGTCACTTTTCTTGCACAAGGAAAGAAGGCTACTGCTTCTCTAGAATTGGAAGCTCAACACCTTCTGCTAGCACTGATAAAGGACTGAAGAAACAGCTTTCAGTATTCAGCCATAAAAGCATTAGCATTTGTCAGGCCTAGGCTCAGCATTTACAAAAAGTTTATTCACTAAGACTATCTCATCTAGTAATTAAGTTATTTAGAAGTAACCTCATTTTCACATATACTAACACTTTCTTGGTCTGCCTTTGTAGGCGGTTCAACATCATATGATGATCCAGTTTACTAAAGCCAAGGGCTAGAGTTTTACCACAGGGATAAAGTATGTGCCAGTCTATTATGTATGGAAGACAAAAGGTGTTGCCAATATTGTCCTTGCATAAAAGTAGCTACAAGTCTATGACATAGCATTAGCAGTTGGTGTACTTCTCACATTTCCTTACTGAAGTCTGTAAGAAGAATTTAATACTTCACAATCACCTGCCATTGGTTACAGAATCATAAATGAAAATGGCACCCTGCCTCCCTCACAAAGTTACTGTGGAGGCTTGGCAAAAAAAAAACCAAACTTTTATCCCTGAAGAAACAGACTTTCTGAAGGACTGCAGACTAACAACACTTAATGCTGCTACCATCCATTGATAAATACAACCTTTTATCTGTTAGCACCCTCCACTTGGCATCCTTAACATGCACTAGTAAAACAAATCCAAAAAGCAAAACCACAGGTCAGAATACTGATGTAAAAATAGACTAAACAGCACTTTCCTAGTCTGGGAATGTGTCCAAATCGGATCTGGCTTTGGACTTGTAATGCAGTGTAGATTGAAGCTAAGATCTAACAATGGGTTTTAGAATATTTTTTTATATTTTTGTAATTACAGCTTTTTCATGGGGTAGTATTTGTAATCTACTAAGTCAATAGATTTTATATTTACCTTGCATTTGCACCTGATACTTCTGAAAAAAAAAATGTAAAGGTTTACAATTTCTAGTGATAATTTACAGGTGTGAAATGCCTTTTGTTTGAAGTTGGGACAGCAATTCTTACAATTTTACATCAAAATATAATGGCATAAACTGAGGTTTTTCTAAACATTCTATTATGGTGCCTTTTATGTTTCTGACATAAGGGATAACAATTTGTTCTTGATGCATCTCATATGGAAGGGTGGAGATTTCTATTCCACATCCACAATATTTATATGTACTGTGATAAGGGTAATGTGCATTTTTGTGGAACAATCCTGTAAAACTATGAAAAAAGGCTTATTTTCAATGTCTTTTAAATATTTCATTGATAACAGACAATCCTTACTTTCAAATGCATGTTTCTAGGTTTGATTTTCCTACAGGTGCTCCTTACAATGATACTTCAGATGTATGAGACTTCCAAATAATAAAGCACATGTTAAAAAAAAAAAAAAAAAAAAAAAAAAAAAAAAAAGGGCAGTAGTTCTCCATTTCCTATGTATTAAAGCAACCCTGCCAGACTGCAGCATGAGACATTTAACCTCCTGTTCAAACTATTGTTTACTTTAATCTATGTACCGTGTCATTAATTTCTGCATCACTCTAATTTATGGACATGAAATCTGTCAGACTGGTTACCACAAAACTACTGTCTACCAACACAGAGCTCTACATAAAGATGGTCTTAAGTATGTTTTATGCTCACAATTAATCATATACTTTTACATTAGTAAAGAGATGTAACCAGGTGTTAAGCAAGCCAGAGTTCTTTCTTCATAGAGATGATCAATCACAGTTAAAGCTGATTTAAAGCTGATCAGCTCTGGCCTGAAAGCTTTGGTAATAGGTTTGTTTGGTATTGTTGGTTGTGCCCTTTTAAAAAAACTTACACTGAAACCGTGTATGAGATTATATTTGCAGAGCAACTGT
The DNA here is from genome assembly GCA_013399055.1 of Ramphastos sulfuratus. Classification (NCBI taxonomy): domain Eukaryota; kingdom Metazoa; phylum Chordata; class Aves; order Piciformes; family Ramphastidae; genus Ramphastos; species Ramphastos sulfuratus. The sequence continues at coordinate 188,694 of WBNM01012214.1, forward strand.
CAGACCTTCAGGCAGTGACACTTCAGAATGATTATTAGTGGCGTTTGGTAATTCACAAGAAAATTAAGTTAAGAAGGGTAGCTAGGCCTGCTTCCCCAAACATACATACATATGCCAACAAAACAAAACAAAACAAAACAAAAAAGAAAAAAGCAGGCTGTTCTTTTCTTTGTATCAGGTATGTGAGTGTTCTCTGGAACAGAAACATTTACCTGTTTTTCTGAAAGGAGTAGGTTGGTTGTTTTACAAGCAAGAACATGGTCTGATATGCAATGGTTATACTAGGGACTGGCAATCAGATTTTTTACAGCTTTTTTGAGAGTTGTAGGCTGTCCCATCTGAATCAGCAGATAAGGATACTGTGCCAGACATACACAAAAAGCCACTGACTTCAGAGAGCTTGCAACATCAACTATATAGACTGTGTGAAAACCACTGGTGTTTTAAATCATTAACTAAATTATTTTTACACAGTTCCTTGGTCAATAAAGAATACTGGTCTGATCATTTGTACAAAACCTAAGGTACTCATACCTCTGGTGTGATTTTTGTATTTGAATGCATGTAAGAAAATAAGTTTCTGGAAGAAATTCTACTTTTAAAGATATATTTTTTATACATTCATTACTACATGTAGTTGTGCCTTCTAATCACAGCATGGTAGGGGGTGGAAGGAACCTCTGGAGATTATCTAGTCCAATCTCCCTGCTAAAGCAGGTTCGCCTGGAAATGGCTGCACATACTCGTGTCTAGGTGGGTTTTGACTATCTCCAGAGAAGAAGATAATGTTCCACATTATTACATGTTTGTTAAGTACTCTTTTCACCTGATTAGAATGTACCACAACCTGTAAGCATTTCCATCAGGTGGAACAGGTATATTCACTTAGCTAGCTTTGAAGCACTGCATGTTCTGCACACTCTACTGCACTAAAATAGTTTAAAAACAAGCCTCAGCTCTGAAATAAAATCATTCCCATACAGCAGAAATGTTTCCTAGGACATGCCCCGCCCCTGGCAGGACAACCGCAGCCTGCTCCCGGCCCTGGTCCTGCGTTCAGCACCCTCCGAGGAGAGGCTGCTACTCACCCCGGGGATGAAAGTGGTCATTGCCCTACCGCAGCTCCTCGTGTGCCGAAGTCAGCAGCAGCCGCTTGACAGCAATTTTTTTAAAAAGCACAATTAATTTTTTTCCACCAAAACAAATGACGTGTGCGCGTGGCTACACATAAGCCTGCCCAACCCCTGTCAGGACGCGAGGGTCCTGGTTTCGTGCCTGTCTGGCCGTACCCAAGCTCACTGCCGGGGCACCACGGAATAGGGGGGGCTCCAATATTCTCACCTGCACCGCCTTCCTCAGATGCCGTCGACCTCTGCGTCACCTTCTCTCCGCGCCTCAGCCCCACAGGCGGGAATCTCCTGGGCAGCCCCTCAGAAAGACGCGGGCCGCCCGCTCCCGCAGCCCCGGAGGGTGTGTCCGCAAGGCCCGGGGGAGGTGGGGGGTGGGGGAGAGGCCCTGTCTCTTAAAACAGCTTCCCGGAGCGCTGCGTTTGTCCAGCGGGTTGCAGCCATGTCTCTGAGGAAGCCGGTGGGCAAGCGTCGCAGCACCGACTCGGGTGTGGAGTCCGACCGCGGGGCCCTTTCCCAGGAGAAGAAGGATCAACGCATCACCCTCTTTCTCAGCGACTTCGACCAGCAGGGTAGTGCCGGGGGCGGCAGCGAGGGTCTTGGGGCTGCCTTGCAGGTGCTGAGGCAGCTCCCAGCGTTGGTCGGAGCTGCCTAGCACAGTACTGAGGCTGGACACCAGCGGCGGGCACCGTGGCGGTACGGGTAGGGCCCGCCTGCCTGTGCTTTTCTGCCCAACAGTAGGGAGGAGGCCAGCAGCTGCTGGCAAGGAGATCTGCCGGGCCGGAGCCAGGGCATAGTGAGGTGGAGGGAACGGTTCGCTCTCTCCCACGAAAAGCCTGCTGCTGGACGGGGCGGGCTGGAGGCCGCTGGGACCTGCACGGCTTGCGGAGAGCGGGCCGGAGCCGCTGGTCCGCAAGTCCCATCCCACCTTCTCCACTTCACCGCAGCTGCTGCAGTCGCCTTTCTGCGCCATTTCTTGTCAGCCTAAGGAGTGGCTGATGGCGACTTTAGGGCACTTGGACTCCCAAGTCAGACTACCCCGGATAAAGCAGTGTTTTTTAACTTAAGTGTGTAATGCTGCCTACCAGTGCTTGTACATGGAAACGTGTGACATATATAGCAATAAAAGGCTATTTTGTTTTAAAGCCAAGGAAAATATCCAAGAAATGAAGAAAGAGCTTGATTCGCTTTTGCAAACAGCTGAGAAGGCATTTACAGTGGAGCTGCTGAAGATGCCAGATGCCATCAGGAAAATGAAAAGAAAAGACTTGCTTAGTAAGTGTGTGTGGCCATACAGTTGCAAAGGGTACAAACGTTACTACAGTATGATGCACCCTTGACTAATATGAGAAAACCTATAAACTTCATGACTTTTATGAAAAAGTTTGCTTTGTCTGTTGTATATTTTAAATTAATGGCAGTGGTATTACACTGCAGATACCAAACAAGGGCTCTGCAACAAGTAGATTTACCTGTGTAACATGGGGTATAGAATTGCTAGGTAACACCGTGGAGGCTGGAGCCACATTCTATGTGTGCTCTTAAATCATCTGATTTAAAGCCTGAAGAGATAGAAGTCTGGTATTTTCTGTGTGTAAAAGTTGAGCACTTTTCATCTGAATCTGTTCATTCTAGCCACAGAGATTATTTTGTCTTTCTGTTAATTTGAAGTCTTTTGTTACTGAGAATTTCTCATCTAGTTCTTACCTGTCTGTGATTGTGAGCAAGAAAGTTTCGTTTTAACCTCTCACTTGGGCAGCAGTTGAAGCTGTGGTGTACAGTCAACATCAGATATATAATCTGGTGAGAACTGTTGTTTTTGCTTTGCAGCTGGAAATTGCAGGGGCTACACAAGTTCTCTTGAAGAACTTGAGTTTACTGTAAGCCTTTACTATGTATTTGTGTCCTTGAAAACTTCTACCTAAAAGAATTAGCTTTTGCCAACATAATGTAAGTGGGCTTTTACTCTTTGAATTCAGGTTACATATTGACTACACGTATCTTCTCAAAGATTAAACACACCGAAATGGCCTAAGATTTTTGTTGTTGTTTTGTAGATGAGGCTGTCCTACAAGACTTCAATCTTGTTTAAAAGCAACATATATGCTATCTTAAGTATTTAAGCAACTGTAATCCCAAATTACTTGTTCAGCTTCATAGCCATAAGAACAGAACCTGCAGATGTTTATATACCATTGCTTGCATAATTATAAAGTTACACTTTTCTTGAGTTACAGATTTGCAAGGAGGGGAGGAAATGGCTCTTGCTGCTGCAGTGGTAAGTGTGCGTTTTCAAATTCTATCACAGCTTACACAGTAGAATTCTTCTTGCTATAAACATTTCAGACAAATTATTTTGTTTGGCTGCCTGTTTAAACAGAAGATTATATAAAAAGGCTAGACAGCCACCTATTACGCAGTTGTGAACATTTTAGGGTCAGCTGTGAGGAGAGATCTAGATGTTTCACCAATCCCACTTCTGTCACTTTCTTCTATGGCCTCTTAGTTCACTGCCTTTTACAGGCTAATATGCATTTACTGGATAAAATCTGACTCCCTTGTTGGAAAAACTTTTTTTCCCAGACTGACTGCTCTCTAGAAGACATACCAAATCCAAAACCGGTGAGGACCAACAGCAAAAAAGGCAAGTCAATCCACAAGTATATAGTTTTGTTCTTAAACTCACTCTCTCTTTCCTTGTTTTTGTTTGCCTGAATTGAGCATTTGTAAAGCAAATTTTAAGCTTGAAGAATACAAGAGGGAAAAGTGTGTAACTAAAGGAATAATATACAGGTTCACCCAGCGTTCAGTGTGGAGGATCATGAGCTATGCTACTGTTGAGGTACTTTAAAACACAAGATAAGAGTTCCTGCCTTTGGAATTTATCACTGACAGTGTCAAGAGACAGATTGCAATGACTTGTGCTTTAGAGTATAGCAGAAGAGCTAGCCAAGTCACAGACCCCTGTTTTTACATAGGTTCCACTTGGACCTCCTGCGTATTGAAAGTTTTAAGGAAAATACTGTATCTCTTCATACTGCAAAATGTGCAATGACACTGCCACTGAAATGCAATTCTGTTTTGTTTCGGAGTTGAAGGTTATCTGGTGTTTAACTGTCCTGTGTATTACAGTGTCTCTGATGAACACACATAGTTTGTTTTGAACTCTGTCCCAGGCCAATGACCATGGGATGCCAGTACTGATATGTAGCTGTTGGTGGGTAAACAGGCTTTAAACAATGGAGTCTGAAGTGGTGTTTTGTGCTCTTCATGAGATTTTCATTTGTGATATGTTTCTAGTTAAGGTAACTACAATTGTTGAATATGAAGATGCCAAGCATATTTCTGCAAAGGAAATACCTAAAAAAGTAAGTTTCTTCTGAACAATCAGAGGAAAAGTTTTATCAGCTCTGACCTACTGTGAACCTTGCTGCTTCCATGACTGGGCAGGCCAGTGGCCTGCTGTTTGTTTGAAAGATCAGTTCTTCTAAATTCAATGTATTTTAAGTTAAGTAAACCTAAAGTGTATAGTAAATTAAGTTCATAATAAAAAACGTAATCTGCACTTCTGTCAACTCATTCACACAGACTTGCAAATACTGGCAGAGTCATTCTGTCTTTACTTGCCAGCAAGTTTTGGTGGCTTGAGCAATTGTTTAATTGTTGAGGTGTTTTTTTTATAAACCTCAACTTGTGTTTTAATGTATGAATGCACAAGTCATTCAAATATAGAAAAGATTTTTCACTGTTTAAGTCTTCATTGTCAACAGGGGATTGTTAGAGTGTTGTTTCTTGGAAATAACAATTATTTTGCCTTAAAATGACACTAACTGCAGTCTTATATGTATATTTTCAGGTTTCCAAAACCAAGTCATTGATTTCATTGGCTTCTGGTTTAAATAGCAAACTGAACCCTCTTTCTAGGTAAGACTGACCTTTGATAGCTTATTTAACTGACTTGAACTTGTGAATACTGAATAAAATGCTTTTTCAGATAAAGTAGCTGAGATTTGAGGCCTATAGGAGCACATCTGATAAAGCTGTTTTCCATAATCTGAATCGAATGCATTGTGACATGAACCTTGAACAAAAAAAAAAGCACCTCTAGCTAATGAGGGGATGTAATTGGATCTCTCACTCAATAGAATTGTGCACAGTTCTGAATCTATATGCATGTGATAAGTATAAGTTTTCAAACGATACTTAATGGAAGTGTGTAAGGGAAACATCTTTGTTGCTCTGCTAGGACTAATGGATTGTTCTGTCATAATTTAGCCCTCATACATAACTGAAAGGGAGCTGTCATTAATAGGAAAATACGTAATTGAAAAACCACCTTAGAGCTACTTACAGTCATGATGGGCCAAATGCAAGTCTGTGATTTAACAAATTAAAAAATTGGTGGATATCTGCATGAAATTCTTTTTCCTGCTACATGCACAGTTCCAGTGTGCAGACTTGCACCCACAGGCACTTATTTTGATACATTCAAATTGTCCTCAAAGAAATCCAAATTTCTAATAGTCTTTTTAAATTACTTTCTTGAATTGTGACTGTGGAATTTTTGGCTCAACAAAATCAAACTAGAAAAGGCTGTTTAGCCTGGTTAAGTCAAACTTTTCAGTCCTTGAAGTTTGCTTTTATTCAAGTATACTAACACTGATCCAGAAATACGTGCTTCTAGAGTATCTCAAAAATGCATGTGGGAAAAGAGACATGGGAAAGGATTTCTGTGAACAGAGTTAAAATTCAAAACTGGAAATAAAAAATCGTTCTCTGTGTTCGGGTCAACCTCTCAGGATAAATACTCTGGGAAGTAATCTGGAAAAACTAATTCCTGATGAAAAAAGAAAATTCCCAAGTGACTTCTTGCAGACTCAAATAGAAAGATATGGATGCACCTTTAATTATACCAAACCTTGTTATTGCAGCCTCTCTTACACTAACATAAGTTACCCTTTTGTTTTCCCCTATGGTGTTAGGTCTCATTATATCATGTCTACCTCATGAGTGCTTCCTCACATGCAGATATGCTAGATCTCTGTCATGGAGCACTTCAACATTCTCCAATTGATCATTTATCTTCATCCTAGCTAAAATTCTATGGTAGATGAGGAAAGAATAAAAAAACAAAACAGAACAAAATAAAACAACTACTTTATTTTGGTTGATTGTTTTTTCTTGTTGTTTTCCTAGGTCTGCTCACTCTTGTGCATGTGTGACTGATGCCGTTAAGTCTCTTGCTTCTGACTGCAGTGCCCCGAATTTAAAAGCGACACCAAAGGTATCTAAAAGGTAAGGGGTTTTTGTTTTGTACTTAAAAATTCTTACATGTGCGGATACTATATAACTAGATAGATATTAATGTAGATAGGAATCAATTGTCAGCGGTCTAGATTTACTACATCATCATCTGTCACTAAATTTGGTAGTGGGGATTTGAACCAATCAACACCTTCTGCTTTGATTGTGGGTGTTAACATAAACTCTGTACCTCCACGAGAACATGTCATAGCTAAGCTGGTTTAAAAAGACGCAAATCAAATTTAGAGTAAATTCTACTCCCACCTACTGTTGTTTAAAGGTATAGCTTACAACTTAAATTAATCTGAGTCCAAGCTTGATTTTAAAATGTCTCCAATACTGCAGTGTGTTTTTAAAAAAATAAAAACAACCCAAACCCTCAAAGACCCCGAGTATTCTTGTTACCAAGTGGTCCAAATGTCAGCTTGCTCGCTGGCCTGTAACACAAGCTTAGGTTAGTAAAGTGTTTTGGTATCAAAAAATGTCACCTAGTTGTGTAGGTAAATGCTGGCGGTGGTTTTATTTCCTGTAGTCTTCTGGCAGAACTGGAAAATTTGAAACATGACTGCCTTTCTGTTAGGTATGTTTTGTACTACTTGTCTTTGCTTCATGCTTGAAAACTTCCTTTGGAGTGCAGGAGGTTAACCTCAGAGGAACTTCTTTATGTTCTAGTGCTGGACTACAACAGGCTATCTCAAGAAGTGCGCCTACTCGTGGAAGAGTTCAAGGCATGTTACTAAGAAGTAAATCAGTACCCCAAGATAAAACTGTTCCATTTGTGAACATTCCCCTGGCTGATGGACAGGTATCAAACCTTCTCTTTTGAAAAAATACAACCCTGCCCTACTTGAATCTTACAGTAGTTGTTAAACTGTGAATAGTCAGATAGTGGTAGCTATTACGTATTCTTAAATGACTTGGTGCCACACAAAATGGAAAATGGTTACTGAAGTTCTGCAGTGTAGCAGGGAAGCACATGATTTTCAGAAAAGCTGGTCATGCAAGTAAAAACTTGGAAATTTACTCAAACTGCTTTGGTTTTTTTTTATGTTTAGACACTCTGTACAGCTGGCGGAGACCTCCGTAATATTGATGTGCAACTACTAAATCAAGATACAGTACAGCATATTCATAACTTAGTGGTAAGCTTAAACTAGTAGGCTTACATGTAAGTATTCAGACACCTGGTCTCAGGTTTTCATATCAGATACTGTCATGAACGTAAATTCTGTATGCTTCAGCTCTTCCAAGGTTAGGAGTCTAAACTGGTTGGCAGAGACTGGAGGGGGAGGAATAGAGCAGGGAGAAACATGGAGGGGATAACTGCTGCACAGATGTAAAAGTAAATGCACTTTAAAAATAAGCATGTTCAGTTTTCTAATTGCCTGAGGGGACAACAGAACCGTAACTCTTCCTTCTAGATTGCTCTGGGGTCTCCTGCCATGTGAGCAAACTGCTCTTCTTTCATGTTCAGAAAGGCTTACAAAGCTAAACTAAGTTTCAATTATTGTTACAATCTCTATTATTCTTGTCACTTGCTGAGTAAGAACTGTATTCCTGTTAATTCTCTGCTGCAGCTGAATGGTGACTGTGTCTTACCTTTTGGTTCAGTGAAGTAAAATGGTTTTGAAGCAGAATGAATTGCAGAACATCAAGGGTTGGAAGGGACCTCAAAACATCATCTAGTCCAACCCCACTGCCAGGGCATGGTAACTTAGAGTAGGTCACACAGGAATGCATCCAGGCAAGTTCTGAATCTCTCCAGAGACTATAACCTCTCTGGGCAGGAGCCTGCCCCAGTGTTGTCAACCCCATAGTGAAAAAAGTTTCTTCCTTATGTTCACATGGAACCTTCTATGCTCTAGCTTGCACCCACTGCCCCTTGTCCTATCATTAGGTATCTCTGAGAAGAACCTGTCTCCATCCTCCTGACATTGACCCTTCCATATTTATAAACAGTAATGAGGTCACCTCTCTGTCTCCTCCTCTCCAAGCTGAAGAAACCAAACTCCCTCAGCCTTTCCTCATAACGGAGATGTTTTACTTTCATCATCTTTGTGGGTCTGCACTAGACACTTCTCAAGCAGTTCCCTGAGGTCCTTCTTGAACTGGGGGGCCCAGAACTGGACACGATATTCTAGATGTGGCCTCATCAGGAGCAGAGTAGAGGGGGAAAGAGAACTCTGTAGCTCATAGGGCCTGACTTATCTGAAGATGAGGGTACTTGGGCTTTAGTGCCCAATCACAAAGAAATCTATCTAGACATAAATATTAAACAGCTTGCAGGTATTTTGATCTGAATACAGCTATATAAGTTAAACTAAAGGTCTGTAAGCTGGGTCATATTTTATAACCAGGACCTGCCTCTTCAGGTAAGAGAAGAGGGGAGCGCTTGCTCACTGCTTGCTTCGGCAATAGTGACTCTCTCTTCCAAAATCTGATGGGTAGCTTGAACTAAAATGATCCTTTTTCTTCCCTCAGAGTGAGTTGACTGTACTGTGTGGAAAGGCAACAGCTAAACCAAGTTAATGGAACTGTCTTGTGACTACAGCTCTTGCTGCCTTTGAAGTGTTTAGAGAATGTCTATAGCATCTTAATAAAGCTGGATATTAATATGTTTTATATAAAATTTTAGTGTGATGTCTATCATTTGTTACATCTGTGAAGGATACTAAAGGAGAAAACTCCCTTTTCCAGCTTTCATTTATGAAAGGCTTTGTTAACATCTAATCTTAATTTACAGTAAAACAGACATACTAAGAGGTGGCATATTGCAAACAGGCTTTAACTCTGCTATTCAAAACAGGACCCTTTGGATATTTTTATGTAATTATTCTTAAGGAGAGAGCTCTTCAACCCCATTCTTCCATACACGCTGCAAGTTGAATATAGCATTGGTTTACTGCTTATGTTTATTCTTCCTACTATCCTTGGATCCAGCTCTGGAATTAAGCTGAACTGTAAGTTTCTAGATTTTTAAATAGCATTTTTAAGGCTACTCAAGTCTTATTCCTGTTTGATTCTTATTCCAGTTATTTCTGGTCTCATGCTGTGATGTGACAGGCACATGTAAGAGAGAAGGTAGTAAGCCAGATTTAGACCTTAGTTTAGGAATGAAGTCTAGGTTACTTTTTGTTCTTTTTCTGCTACTGGCTTCACACAAGGAAACCAAGATCACAAATTTCAAATAAAGGGAAAAAAGCTTCACTGGTTATCTCCCAGGTCTTGAAAAGAAAGGTAAAACACTATCAAACCTAGATTCTCTCACTTGGAAACCAGGAAATACAGGACTAAACCTCTCAGGCTATATATGAAGTTTACAGACCATTAGTTGAGTCAGTTCTGCATAGCAGTTTAACATACTTTCCCTCAGGTTATCTTATCAAAGCAGTGTTCACAGGGCCTCATCCATGTGGTCATCTTGGTGAGGTGGCCTGTAGCAGAACCCCATGAAGGTGTTCCTTTCCCTTGCTTTCCTTTTAATCCTCACCCATAAGCTCTCATTTTCTATGCCCAACTGGAGCTCCATGGACTCCAGTTGATCCTTTGTAAAGGGCCACACCCCTTCCCCTCCTCCCCTACCTGTCTTTCCTGAAGAGTTTATACCCATCTACTCCCACACTTCCGTCACAGGAGCCATCCTATCATGTTTCAGTAGTGCCAATGACATCATACCCCTGCAGGTATATGTAAGGCTGTAGCTCTTCCTGCTTGTTCTCCATGCTCCAACTCTTGGTGTATGGGGTTTCATTGAAGGTGGTTTACTAAGTGGAGTTCCCTTATCCTGCTCTTCAGAGCTGCTGTCCACTTTGGTATATTAAACATAGGACAGGTAAAATTTTCTGAGGGTCAACTCCAGGTCACTTTTATTCACTGCATCTGCAGCCCTACATATCACAAAATAAGCTCCAGAAGGCTTCCTGAGTTTTCCTCCTTTCAGTATCTTCAGGCTAATATTGAAGGTACAAGAGAAAGCATCACCTAAAATCAGCCCTAGAGGCATTAAACAGATGCAGAGCTGTGGTGCTGAGGGACACAGTTTAACGCCAGACTTGGCAGTTATGTAACAGTTGGACTTGATCTTACAGGTGTTTTGCAACCAAAATAATTGAGTCTACTTAGTTCCGGTAATCACATCATCTTCCTCCCTCCAACATAGTGAGTGCCACCTCCAACATACTTAAATTGCAGCTGTTTATTGCTGAGAACACTCAACCAATGTTGGTTATTCATAGGACACTCACATTGGCCCAGTTGAAGCCTCAATATACATCAAGCATTCAACTTTATCAGTAAACTACTGAAGCATAAGTAACTGTAGCAGTATATTACTTGTAACTTAAATACTGAAACCAAGAATAGTGTAGACTGAATTTGTGAAGTCTTTCTACACTGTAACTTCCTAAAGGAACACCCTCGTAGTAGAGCAGAAGATACATGAAATAAGGGCAGCTCTGCACAAGCCACCACTCATTGAAAGGTGCTGCTCTCAGGAGCCTGAATTAATGCCATCAACACTGAAACCTAACTAGACCAACTCATGCTGCATGCAGTGATTAACTCTCCCCCCCAAACCTCTGCTTCAGCATGCTATAGAAAAAGTTCCCATGAATTCCTTTCTCTGTCCCTCCAAAAAGCAATTTTCAAGTAACGAGAGAAAAAGTTTGGAGTACATATTCTGTTTTCCAAGGAGATAAAAATCCTAAAGCTGCTACCTAAAAGCAGGATACAAGTGTTTTAATTGTTCAAGCATTACAGGTTTAAGATGACTGCTTGGAGAAATTAATCAGGAGAAAGGGTCAGTATGTAAGCATAGCTTCACAGAAAGCAATCTGGTATTTTAATTAGTGAAAAACATCCACTAGAGCATAAGTCGTCAATAGTGAAATACAGATCAAACAGTATTTATTCTTGCTTCAGTTTTATAATCTACAGCAAGGATGTTCAGCAACACTTAAATGCCAATGCCTACCCAAGCACATGGAAACCCCTGGAGTTTGTCCCTCCAACCCCATTGATAAAGTGTCAACAGCTATCTGAGCAATAATTAAAACACATCACACTTCAGATTTGTAAAGAAAAGGAGAGGCATCTTTCAACAATTTTGCTTCAAAACAGAGAGAAACCTTACTACAAAGCATTTACCAACCCAAGTTCATGCACAGTTTCTTGATGTAACAAAACACTTAGATAACTGTACCTGATTATTACTTAAGCTCATGTTTTTATTTTATGGTGTTTTTACTAATTCAAGTCATAAAGAAAGGACCAGAAATGAAGTTGGGAAAACCGAATACCTTAATAGTTGAAGCACAAACTCCTGGAAGAGTAACAGAATCATCTATACTTAGTGTGTTTCTAGGTAAAAAAATTTGTCAAGCACAATACTAATCTCAATCTCTTTATGATCTCTGTCAATGCAACCTCAAGTTGTCAGGCATAAAATTAATTTTTCTGAAGATTACTTTGTGAACTGGAAACATTCCTCTGGGAAGTTAGGCTTTAAATTGATTTTTAAAGGCTTAGAGAAAGATGCCATTTAATAATCTCCACCTAAATGTTTGTTGTTTTTTTTTTTTATCTGAACTCAGATATTGTGTTCTTCTCTTCATATGAAAGGGATATGGCTGTAGCCTTCCCCATGCCCATTTAGTCATATCTCATTTTACATGTGGGATACAATTATTATCTAACTACAATCTAATCTTAAAGCACCTTCAGCCTCCCTGCATTTATAAAATGTCTACCATCTACACAGTTTCTTTGTACACTGAAGAGTTGAAGCCACTGGAAAAGTAAGAGTTAAGGCAAAAGAAATCTCTTATACACCAACTGCTTTTATTTAATTTCAGAAACCGTTCACAAGATGGTAGAAAAAACTTAACAACCACTTCTAATTTAGTCTTCCATTGTTCCCAGTCAGCTTTAAACCCATTATGTGCAAAGCCCATTTACCATGCATCTAGATGATAGATACAGGCTATGAAATTCTTTATTCTACTTGTAGCAGCTTACGCAGGTGCAGCCAAATACCAAGCCTCAGGACAAATTGTACACAAACTTTACAATGTAGAATTTGATTTTGAAGTAGGAAACTTAAAATCTACACAGAACTGGTAAAAATAAAGCACAGGTACGAGGACAAACTTAAAACCCATGTGAAAAGGAGTCTCATCTTCCTTTCAAGTGCTTTATTCTGCTACACAGTCAAAATGAAGATGTAAGCTTGTGGTTAGTTTAAATTACACTCTGTAGATACTATAGACCAATTTAAAAGTTACACATACAGCAATAGATGTCCATTGGTTCATCTGGATTACTTATACAATCCAGCTGGATTGTTCAAAACAAGTCAGGCAAAATTTGAAAGAAAATCCTTGTGCAACTTTTTAGTCAAATGTTTACTGATGGGCACACTGTACCCCAGGTCCATGATGGCTGCTTTCTTCATCAGAACTATCATTATAAGCTTCACGTCTCTGGCCACCACCTGAACCACGAGTGGTATCAAATTCCTGAAGATCTACCTCTTCTGCATCACCAATTACATTGGGAAATTCTGGTCTAGCTGGCAGAAGATCTTCAAGTTCCTGCCCCAAAAAAAAGAAGTGTATTCAGTACTGCATCTACAACTGCTAAATGCCATGACCTGTTTCCCACGAATTCAAGACTCCTCCTCAGAGGAGAACTTTGGTTTACAAGTCTAAGCTGATGTAAACCCTGATTTACATGCTCATTAAAAAGTATCTCAAGTATTTTTATCAACTGAAAGAGACATCTTCAAAAAAAAACTAACAGCCCTGCATATCATCCACCAGAAGTGCAATCAGTAAATACAGCTGCACTCTGAAAACTTATCACACAGCACCAGGAAGATTCTTCCTCCTGCCCTCTTCTGCCCAGTAACTGTACACCTCTTAAATACAGGTTCTGTAAACTAACATCTTGAGGGGTATTTTCCAGTAGCATGTTGCTTATAAACAGCATTAAAACAACAATTGTACTAGCACCTACATTTTACACACTGAAACCAAACGTGGTACCATACACACTTCGTATGTACGAAGTGTGTACCACCACCACATTTATGCTTGAAAAACTACTTACTGAAAGCTTCTCTGGGCTAATCCAGTTATTTTCAGGAAATTGTACATTAAATCTAATGTAAAGATCCCCCTTCTCAAATGGATTGCGATACTGTGGCATCCCTTCGCCTCTGACTACACGAACACAATCTGTAATTCAAAGAGAATTAAGTGGAGAGTGCTACTTCAGAACAAATCTTTCTCTGAAAAAAACTGAACTTAGGCTAGAAAAATAAGTTAACAGGACAAGAAGAATCCTTCTTGTCAAAGAAATCCTTCTCATGTCAAGCTTACCTGGTTCAATTACTTTTCCTGGAGGATATTTAACCACAATTTGACGTCCATCAAGGTGCTTAAATGTGAACTGAAATCCACACAGTGCTTCAACAAGTCCTATCTTGTGCGTCATATGCAAGTCATTCCCATCGCGATGGAACATCTAAAGAACAAAACCAGGAGATATCATTTCTAGTCCTATAAGCCTAACGTCACAAGGCTCATTATTTAGAATAATTAAATAATGTCAGCAACAGCTTTCATACAAACTCAACTTGATTCTGTTAATTCAAATAGCTTAACATGGTTGGAAAGTTTGTGCCTGATGGAAAGTGTCATCTAAGATAAGGCAAACCACACTATGGCAGCAAGGTTCAAATTAAACAAAATGGCCTATAGAGCAGCAGTGCTGTCTATCCTTAATACAGAAGTGCAATTAAAATTTGTACCCAATACTATTCTTTGTGTCGCAACAGAAACACCTTTCTCCCAATCCATTCAACATTTTTGCTAGAGTGTAACACAGACTTTCTCTTTTCATCATATTAACATCTGGCCTAACAGAAGCATTAAAAAAATGAAGCAGTCACCTCAACTCTGTCCCAAGCTGTAATCATTTCTTTGAGCTTTAACACAGAGAAACATAAATTGCAATATTTCATTCCAATGTGCAATGTATATGTTGCAGAATTCTGTGAGCATAGGCCATAACTAGTATAACACAACCATGTGTTAAATGAACCACTAACAGCAGCATTCTGTGATATATATCCACAAGCACAGAAGCAGAGATAGAAAGCATCATCTGGGGACTCTTAAGAGGAATTCTCTGCCATGTCACAAGACACTTAAAAAAAACACCCACACAAATCAGTGAACCAAACCAAGCCCAAACACTGGCATTTTGTTAGTGGCACAAGCAAAGCAAATTAAACACCCTGAACAACTTTTCAATGTTTGTGTCCATTGTGCCAGTCAGCCTAAGCTTACCTGAGAAAGCCACCTTAATTAGCATCAGAAAGCACCAGAATCTGCATATGCTGTGGCTACGGACTTGAAGTTTTTCCTGGCTCACTATGTTATCTGGTATAAATCTATTAAAAGCTATTCACCATTTTCTCCCAGAGCTGCGACTATATGAATTACTTTAAAATTAACAAGCATCTATGTAACTGAAATATTAATGACTAGGATAAAAAGCATTTTAAAAGATAGACACAAAAGCATTACCTCATTCTCCTTTTCTTGGAGTAAGAGGACAATATCACCCGGTTCCACACCTGGAGCCTGATCTGCTTCTCCACTGAATGTAATTCTTTGCCCATTTTTCATGCCTTTGTCTACATGGACTTCAAGTATTTTCACCTCTTTGATTACCTTCTTCCCTTCACATTTTTTACAGCGGTCTTTTTCATTAATTACTTCACCTAGAAAAAGAATTTAAGTCCATATTTCTTCATAACTGTAAGCAATTCTGAACAAAAATTTAAATATGTTGAAGAATACACGCAATACAACTAGTGATTCACATATTGCTTTATGAATTCCTCATGAGAGGAAATCCAGGTTCCATTTATCCTACCTGGAAGGGGGAAAGGGATGAATACAAAACCTTTCAAGCTCTTTCATCAAGGGTTTTGAGAAGCGAGAGTGCTTTAGAGCAAGACAAAACAAGACTTTGTCTAATGCTTCTTACATCTTAATTTGATTCCAGCATCCTTACCACCCAACTTAGTACTGTTAAAAACCACGTAATTTTCCTTTCCTTATGCTAGAGGATGACAGCTGTAGGGAAAGGATGACACTAAAACCAAACAGAAGCATTTCCCCTCCCATAAGTCAGAATACAAATTTCACACTATTTCCATGAATTTAGGAAGCTTAGCTCTGCTTTTGTTAACAAGCAAAAAACATATTGCTGAGTCCTATTCATTGGCAGCAACATTTTGCAGTATACTCCCACAACAATGAACTATGTAAATGCAGGCAGTAGAACTAGAGTCCTGCATACAAAATGGAGGGAGATAGCTGCACAAATTAGTTTCATGGAAGAGCAATACATAGGTTTTCCCAGAAAAAGGATGTGACATTCTCTGACACGCTGGGTTTCACTTTTGTGCTCTGAAATTTAATAGTTTCGCCATGTTGTTCATCATCTCTAGCAAGGCAATTACTTCTTCCAGCAAACCAATGGATGGCTATCCAAGCTATTGTCTTTGTACAGAATAACCAAAGTACTAGGGCATGTGCACTGTGTAATAGCAGTTCCAATTTCCAATACAGTGCTATTGGAGTGCCACTGTAAATGTCCATGGCTTAAGACATTAAACTTACCAGCTTAAGCCACCTTTCTGTGGAACAACGCATTAACATTAGGATGCAGTTTCAACTACTAAATATGTAGGCTAGGTATGTAAACTGGGAAGAGCAAGACATTTAAAGAACATGATCTATGAAATGGTTGGATTAGTCACAGAACAACTCTGGGATTTCCCAGTATTGTGAAGAGTGACATCATTCATAAAATGACCTTATTACTTCTGCCAACACAAAGATTTCATCAAAAGGTATCCTCTTAATGTGAAGAAATGAAAACATAACATTTAGGTTTCCACTTTTAACCTAAATCTGTTCTTGTATGTTAGGACACTGCAAAAAAGACAAAAGCTCCTAAATCAACAATATCTTGGTTTTTACTTCAAAAAGAGTAATAACAGTAAGTGTCACATATAAGTGTTTTTAAAAACAATCAATCCCTACTGTTCAAGTTTCCAGGCTGCTTTTCAGTACATTAAACACTGTAAATCTCACTGCCGTGCCAAGTAAAATGATTTCCCCATGCTGACATCAGATTGAGACACAAGTGACTAGATGGAAACAAGGTGTCCTGGACAAGTTCCTCCAGTGATGCATTTAGTAACATACCTTCTCCATTGCAGTCAGAGCATACAGACTGCATCTGCTGAACCATTCCAGGAGCCAGCTGTCTGATCATGATACGTACACCTCTACCTCGGCAAGCATTACATTTCTGAACAGCTCCAGCTTTCCCTCCCTGCCTAGAATAGAAAGAATCAGTTTCAAGACAAATATTTTTTTTCAACTCACATGACAAAACCCCCTACATCTGTAGGTTAACATGACTAACTGCACTGTCAGTTATAATTATGTTCTCTCCTCCTCCTTTCTCCCTAAAGCCCTTGAATAGTTTCAGTTCCATCAACTGTATCATTCAACAATTTCCTAGTCTGAAAGCAGGCTCCAATAAGTCAAATACTGATAAAGATCTGACGTAGGAAATGCTTCATTACACCAAATGCCAACAAAGCAACCAGAGTGCTCAAAAACATAAACAAACTTACCCATTGCATGCGCTACAAAGGACATTCTTGCTAAGTTGTAGTTTAGTTGTCTTTCCATTATACAGATCTTCTAAAGATACTCTACAAAATAAAACATTTCTCCTGAGTTATCATTTAATGACTTACTTTCCCCATGTAATTAGAATACTTGCCTAGGAGAAATTAAAAAAAACACCACCACATCTTCATAAAAAAAAAACCAAACAACAATCTGCTATTAAAATAAGATTTTAAAGCATCATTTCAGCTTCCAAATGGAGTCATTAAAAACTATTTGATATGCATGAATACACATGTAATTCTGAACAGTTTCACAGGAAAGCTGCCATTTAATCAGAAGAAAGCAGGTATGATTGCTTGTGTTTCTGAATAGGAAAGAAGCCCATCTAGCATTTTAGCTTTTATTATAGAGATACTTGATTTTTTGTTTTTAGGTCTACCAGGCAGGTGATAAAACAGACATCTCTGGACAGTCCTATATTTACAGCAAGCATACATAATATACACAGAATACTTAATCAATTGCCCTTCCCACACACTACAGTTGAGTGAGGAGAGGTTTAGTATGTCCCCAAGGCCACTTAACTCTTTAGATTTGATCATATTTCAATAAAAAAAAAAAGGCACACTTGAATAGGTCTTGAATATAGTATTAAACTCCAACAACCTTCACATAATTGTGTCCTGGTTTGAGTTCAGACAGAACTAAATCTGTTCAGTGATTTTACTTTTCAGCTCAGTCTCTCAGTAACTGCACTTTCTGAAGTTAACAGTGTCAGCTTCTAGCAGCAATAATGCCTCCATGGTTTTATTTAGTTCCAAGGACTGGTATGCAGACCTATCTCACTGCTAAATCTTTATAGTGTAGAAGGCCACACCTGCAGGGAGGATTGACAGGACAGATGACCCTAAACTGAACAACATATTCCATTCCATATGCAATTCTCAGCAGAAAGTTGAGGAAATCGCGAGTCAAGCCTCTTCTTCGATGGCCAGCATCCTAAGAAAACTGCCTGTTCTACCTTCAATCCTAATCCATGTTCCCGAATCCCATTCCCAAAGCCAGCTCCTGTCTTCCACTCAGTCCAGTCTGAGACTTCCCTCGTACCTGCCCACAACATCAATGGCAATGGTGACTAACTGCCCTCAGGGAGGTTGGGTTCAGTATCAGTTTTGTGTATTTTGTTTTGTTGTTATTATCATTAAAATGGTTTATTTTTCAATTCCTAAGTTTCTCTCTCTTATTCCTTTTCTCTTCCCTTTGGGAGGGGAGAAGGGTTATTAGAGAACATCTGTCACTCATTTAGTGGCCAGCTCAATCCTAATCCTTGACATATTGACAGAAATTAACATCTATGAACATAGGTAGTTTTTCTCCTAAAAGGGTTTGCTAGTGGATAGAAATTTCAACTCAATGTATGGAGAAGAGGTTGCCTAGCATTAGTGTTCACTAACAACAAACCAAAGCCAATTCATAACATTGTGTGCAGTATTAGCAAGCAAGCACATAAAAGCAAACAGACTTTACTAAGCATGGTTCGCTAACCAGGGAAAGCTACAGCTTAACTTCAGAACTTAGGAAGGACCTGCTCAGCAGGCAAAAAAACCAGTCATGGCTGCAAGCAGAGATCTACAAAACACAAATCAGTTGTGATACTCAAGCACGGCTTTAAAACAACAAAAGCAAACCCACCACAAACACTTTTAATCAATCGTGCAACTGAACATAAGTTCTGGCCAGTATTATGCTATTAATGCGCATCAACTTCAGTCTCTCCAGAGCCTTAGTACTTCTGCTTCTCTAAGAATCCAGTTAACATGTAATATTTGTTTATTAAATTCTTTTTAGATTACAACTTTCAAACATAATTAAGGAGCAAAACCAAGGAAAATAATGATAACAAAATACATACAGGCTAATAACTGGGCAAAGCAAAGTATTAGTTAGTCCGTAAGACTAAGCAATCATGAAAAATAAGATGACTGCCTTCTGGGCTCCATGCAGGTCTGAAAAGTAGTTGCAGACTGCAGGATCTCTCAACTGAGAAGCACATCAAGAATATCAATTAGAGTCAAGTATTCATCAGGAAAGGCTGAAAGTACAAATTGAGCAGTATCATGATACTCACTTGAGTGGATGCATCATATCTTCTCCTCTTCTTCTACCATTACGACTTCTACTCTGACCACCCATGAAATTGAACAATCCACCACCAAAGATATGGGAGAAGATATCGTCCATTCCACTGCTTCCACCACTACCTTCTCGAAGGCCCTGTTCTCCATATCTATCATATAACTCACGTTTCTCCGGATTTGACAATACTTCATAGGCAAAGCTTATTTCTTTGAACTAGAAAAGGAACAGTCAAAACCGTACATGATAATTTAGAACTTCAAGGGAATATTTTACTACCATTTCTCGCCCAGTATGAACACCCAGTTAAGAAGGTACACAACAGAAAGTTTTCATTGTAACACTGAAGACTTGAAAGTCATACTTGGGCTTAACTGTGTTACCTCTTACCATAAAATATGACATTATATTGCAAAACTTTCAATTTGTTCTTTACTGTGACTAGCATAAAACAGCTTTTTTACAAAAGAATCCAAAGAAAATCCCTAAGTGCACTGCAGCAGCCGACAGGCTGAAATCCCCCACTTACATACTAATGGCAAAGTTAGGTGCTTAAAATATACTAACAATTAAGCAACTTACTGAAATGCTTATTAATGTGTTTGTCTTCAAAACAAATTAACCTTTTCGTAGTCATCTCTGCTTACCTCTAAGCAACTATTACAACATCAGTTAATCATCTGAGTCAACTTAATTCATTTTTTTTGTTAATGAGTATAACAAATCTAATTCCACCTTCCCACATAGATAATTTTGGTTTATCCTGCAGTTTCCAGAACCACCGTAGATTTTTCCACACTGAAAAACCTTGGAAAACTGAGGCTCTATCTTTTTCATATATCTATGTAGATGCCAATGCCAGTTCACGTCATCTTGGCAGAAGAGAGGCAGTTTTTCCCTCAACATTACCTTATCAACCAATTTCATTCAGCCCACTGCTGCATTTTTTCATGAGGCATGCTGGTAGATTTTGAGATTGGAAAGTAGTAGACAATACACAGTTGCATCACAGATATTTTTTAATAACTAGTAACAGCAATTCCCTAACACTTGCATGTGGTGCCTTAGATACTATTGTATTAGTAAACTTCAGAATTATTAAGAAGTCTTACTTTGTCTCCTGCATTTGGATTCTTATCAGGATGGTATTCCTTGGCCAGCTTTCTGTATGCCTAGTCAAAAGAGGTACAAAGTTAATTTCAGTTCTGATTAATCAGTTATTTTCTGACGAACCCCAGTACTGCCTTCAAGAAGAAAATCCTAAAAAATCAAGTGAGGAAATGAGTGTTTTGAAACCACTCATGCACTAAAATGATATATAAAGAAGTTTGACATTGATGCATGCATAAATCAACTACGCCTGGATTTAAAGACACCTATAGCACATGATAGCCAGAACTGTTTTTTCTCTCTTAACTTACAGGAAGAATTACATGGAATTTTCATTACAATTACTTACTCTACAGAACCCACTCAAAACCTACAATATAACAAATTTCAACCCATTTGTCTTTCATCTCAACCACAGCAAACCATTAACAACAAAATGGCTGCCTCAGCTTCTCATTCAACTCTATCAGAGAGTTCCTACAAAAATAATGTTATTCTTCCTTACCTACCAATAATGGAAGATTTAATCTCTGAACTATGCAAGTTACATGTGCAGAAATGTACAGATCATTGTTTTTACTTAACTTCATTGAGCTAAGAGTAGAAGTACAGCCACATTTCTAGAAGATTTTTCAGAATGCCTTTTTTTAAATAGTACTTTGACTCTCAGTACCACCACTACAGCAGTACTTTAGAGGATCAAAGCAATTAACAGCACAGAGACCTTTTAATGTGTTTTCAACACTGAAGACCTCAACACCCCTCAGTAACAATCAGGGGACAGGTATGAATAAATTACATGGTACACAGTCTTTCAAGTTCTTCACGTAACTTTTTTTTTTTTAAAAAGGCTACAGTGACGCAACTGTAAACAACTGAAACACCGATTTTTAGCATTAATTTTTCAAATGCTGCATTTCTGTACAACTAAGCATCTAAACTAGCGCTTTGTAACTACACTAAAATAACTTCACATACAAAGTTTTACGGACATCACAATTTTCTGTTTGGTGCTGGAACAAATAAGATTCCTTTTTTTATCTGCAGTTACTTCTCTACTGTTTAATCTGATATACTCAGTACTTCTGTATGCCATCAAGAAAAAGTTTGATGAGCAACAACTGAAAGAAAAATAGCACGTGGATATTACAAGCCAAATATTCAAAACCATAGTAAGAACAACAAAAATCCTAGGTTTTCCAGGACAAATTACCATCAGTAACAAAGCATAATCTTCCACAAATCTACATATTCTATAGTAAAAAAATTATTGTCCTCACATTTTAAGGAGTCAAGCAAAAAAGACAAAGTAAAAACACAGACAGTATTATCTAATCAGGAAAAAACAAGCTTGCATGATGAATTTTAAAAAGAGAGCACTGTTTTTATTTGCAACAGCATCACAATTTAAGCAATTCTTAAGACCTCTCATGGTCAAAAAGTCAGTCAGCAATATTTATTTATTCATACAGAAATAAGATATACACTGGCACCATATTACAACCTCAATAAAACACTTAGTTATGAGTCCTAAAGCTTGTTCTTTCAGCCCCTTTGACTAAGCTATTACCTATTTTTTTCCACTGTCCTATACTGTTATATGGGTTAAAATATCAAGATTAATAAAGCATTCATGTGACCTGTCAGCAACAATAAGACAGAGGTGAACTTCTGGCTGTTGAAGGCAGTTAGAAACTTTACTTTCCATGATAAATCTAATCTATAGGAATTAACATTAAGCAGCAGGAGTTAGCCGAGTGGAAAACTGCTGTCAGTTTTTCATTCTTAAAGGACACAGATATGCCTAAAATAATTCAGAAAAAAAAAGCTTTCTACTTGGCTGTGTTCAGTATGCAGCACTATCGTCTCACCGCACGCCTTCCAGCTCTAACACTATTTCAACACCGCAACTGCCGATCCCTGCACAAATGAAGCTACCACACGCATGATGGGTAGCGCACAATTGCTAATACCAGAACCACCCATCAGCGGAAGAAGGTCACTACTAGGAAACTGCTAGCTAATCATCCTCCCTCACGTGTAAATAGTCACCAAATTCTTTCAGAAAAAAAAAAAAAAAAGTAGTTTATACATTACAGAATTAAATACATGTAGTGAATTGCTATACTGACGACCTGCTCCAAGTTTTCACTTCGCTTCTTTGTTTACCTTACCGTGTCGCTTTCGGTCTGGGAAGGCTCGACTATATGAGCAAAACGAAACCTTACTAAGGCCTACACGTGGGACAGACAATGGCTCCAGTCAGAACCTACTGGGCCTTCAAGAGGATTTTTACACCCAAAAAAGGCTTTCACCGGCTGTGAACACTGCTTTGCCACGCGAGATGGAGGACACGGCACTGCGGGGGCGAAACGAGCAGTCCCAGTGTCTCCCGGAACCGACGCGGGACCCGGCGGCCAGGGAAAAGGGGACCGCGGCCCGGTCCCGCTGTTCCCTCCTCCTGCCCTCTTCTCCCGGGCTCTGCCCGCGGCCTACCCTGCCCCATCGGCGCCCGCACGCAAATCCATCTCCAGCGGCTTCACGGCGCGGCCTACCACAGCGGGCTGGAGCGGCACCGGGCGCCTTTCCCCAGCACCGCACCCTACTCCGCCGCAGGCCTCAGCCGCCAGGCCGGGCGGTCCACTTCCACATTAAGGGCACGCTCCACGCAGCCGGGGCCTTCCCTAGACTCTCTTCTCCTTGCCTCCCGCCGGCGCCAGGACCGCTCGCCCTCCCCGTCCCAGCAGCCTGGCGGGGCCCTGCCCGCCGGCGAGTCCACCCCTCCCCCACAGTGCTGCCGCCTGGTTTCCCCGGGAGCCGGCCACCGCCCCTCCCCACACCTTCTTCAGCTCGTTGTCGGAGGCCCCGGGCGGCACCCCCAGAATGTCGTAGAGCTTCGTGTCAGCCACGTTCGCCATGGCGGCAGCGGGTGGCGGGCGCAGGCCGGAACGGGCCGAGGGGCGGCGAGGGCGAAACCGGGAGCAGGACGAAAGCCGCCTCAACGTCACGCGCAGACACCCTGCGTCACCGCGCCGCGACGCGCGAGGGGCCCGCCCGCCCCCTTCGCCCTTTGGCAGCGTGGTCCCGCCCCCTCGGTCGACTTTGGGCGCCTGACCCAGTTCCAGTGCGGTGTGGCAGGGGGCGCTCGTGCCAGGAGCGGGAGATGAGCGCTCGCGGGGGCCGTACCTGGGACTGTACCTGAGGCGGTACCTGAAGAGGTTGTGAGGGGGTAGAGGGCTGTGTGCCTTTAGCATGGTGGCGCAGGCCCAGACGTTTGAAACGGTGGTCTGGCAGGCAGGGGCCTCGCAGGTGGAAACAGTATCAGCTTTCTCCCTTGCCATTTGGAAGCCCGAAATCCCGGTGTCTCTGTGTGTGCTACCGAAGAGCCCTCTGCCCGGCACGGCTTCTCCTGGTTCCTTAAGTGTGTTACTGAAGTTTGTGGGGCAAGGGACACCTGTGCACCAACCTGCTGCCTAGCCTCGAGCCCAGAGGCTTTTAATTCAGGGACATACTGCAGTAGTTATAAATAGCATTGGTACCCATTTGCTCCATTTTTGTATTTTGCTCCACTTTGGGGATCTTAAAAAAGGCACTAGTTATTACACTAGGCCTAAAGTGACTCAGGAGCAAAGCCTGCTTGAATGGTGCAGAGGAATTGAGACGCTAGCTGGACAACACTAGCAGGTAAATAAAAAGCCCTGTTGTGATTAACTAGAGGTTTGTCTCTTAAAGCCTAGCCAGGGGAACAGCTTCTAAGACTTTCCTTAAATGTGATCTCTAGGTCCTTAGACACTCATTAGGCTGCTGGACAGCTCCGAAAGCTGTTGCAGGTGCCTGGATGAGGGAAATCAGATGAGGTCTCTAAGAGCAAAAAACAAAATTCAATTTCTGGCCTCTCTGTGGGGACTCTCAGGGCATGCATCAGAAAGTGTATTCCCTGAGGGAGAGGTGAGCAAGGCTGAGCCTTGGGGAGAGTCTGCTGGAAACATATTGGCGGTTTGGTATGTGAGAGAGAGCTTTGAAGTGATTCGTAGATTTGTAGGGTAGAAATTTGAATAGGCTGCTTGCCTAAGGGGAGCTGATCTGAGTGCTCAAAGCTCGCTTTCTTCATTGTAGGCGGACTCCTCATCCATAATGCTTTGACACAGCTTGTGGTTGCAATGGCTGTATTGGGAAATGCAGCCTTCTGGCAGCTTCCCTGCCTCTTCTTAGGCTAGTATGCATGGGGCCCTAAATACCATCCGTTTTATTCAGTCTGGTATAATCTGAATTAGTAGATGATGGTGATACTTGCCTCTGGTGTTGCAGGTGTGGCAGCAGTCAAGAGCTTCAAAGGAAAATAGAGGCTTGTTTTGGAGGGAGGCAGGGCAGAGAAGAGCTAAGGAAAAGTCAGCCCTATGAACTGATTCAGAGATATGCAGAAAGAAAAAAAAAAAAAAGCAAACAACTTCCATAAAGACAAATATCTTTCTTTGGTATTTTGGGAGGATTTGTGTTCAGCCTTTGGTAATTTCATGGTTTAATATTTCTCTAAAGCAAATAAGGCTTCACAATTTGGTTTACTTGTGTTTTGGACAGTCTGAATTCAGCTGGTCTAAGAATTGTCTGGCATGGAGGCCTGGCTTAACTGTCTTGGATTGTTCTCACAGGTTGACATATTTCTAGAGAAGACTTTTTTGGTTTGGTTGGTTTGGTTTGTTGTTGTACAGGATTTTCTTTCTAGTGGTCAATCAGGTGGGAAGAAAAGTTAGGAGTGTATGAAGGAGCACATCATTGCCCTACAAGTCAGGATTATTTTAGGAGTTAAACAGAATCAACAGGACCGATATAAGCAGTATTTATCACAGGATAGCATTTATATGTGTGTTTTCATTTAAAATAAAAAATAAAATCCAAAGATCTGAAAAAGTGAGCTAACTGATATGAATGGGGTACCATTCGTGTCTACGCTTGTAGAGGTAAAGTCCACCAAAAGTGGATCACCAAAAGTTCAGCCCAGACTTACCCGTCCTGTGAGCTGAGTGGCTTGTTGGCAGCTCAAGCTGGAATGTGAGCCAGCAGTGATGGGTAGGTGAACTTGATGTATCAGCTTGAGCCCAAGCTAAGAAGGCAGTTTAGAATCTGTGTTTGTGTACTTTCTTCTTCCTTGATGAAACATTCTTATTGCTACAGGCCAGTTTTATGTCTTATACAACCAAGTCATGCAATAAGTAGTAAGGAAACTCCTCTGGGATGAAATCAACATTAAAGAATCACCAGCTTGGATAATCATCTTCTTTATTAAATTAAAATGCAGATGACTAGCAAAGTAGTTTCCCCTTCCTGCATCCTGCTTTTACCATCAACTCATCAGTTGTACTGAGAGAACATTTTGGACACACAGCTGACATGTTGTGTCCTCTCTCACTAGTTTATGTTAACCAGACAAAATGTTTTTAATAAGGTTCAGCTTTTGAAAAAAATGTTTCAGTTTATTATGATGTATAGTGCGTTCAGCAGCTGAGATGAGATCCTTAACAGGATGTGAAAGTGGCCTTGCCAAACGTTGTTATTTTTTATAACATAATGGAGTTACACTTGCATTCACTGTTTATATATAAGAATTTTCTTTTTTCCAGCATACAGCAACTCCAGTTGTATTCAATACAAAGTGAGCATCTGAGCTGTAAGTGTCTGATCTTTTAATTTTTAAATTCTTTTGTGCTCTGAGAACTCTTTATCTGCATTAGTTGGAGGTCCTGCTGGCTCTGTATACTTTGCTCTAAACTCTGTATGGAGTGAGGAAAAAAAGCATTCTTAAGGGAAAAGCTACAAAAACACCTGCAAAACCTCAGCCTCTGTATACAAAGACATATTTACGCAGGTGTTACATTTATATGTACAAAATTTGTATGCAACTACAGTTTATACATTCTTCAGTTATATGTTTTAAACAATCTGTCCTATTAGGTCCTGTTTTCTGTAATACATGCAAATATTTTGAAGAAAAACAAATTCTTGTTTACTGCTTTGTGTTGTGTCTGTTCTTCAATTGAAGGTCTATTTTCAACAAATGGTAACAGGGAGAGTTTTCTTGTTGCATAAATATAAATATACCATTGATATACCTCTTTATCTAGTTACATTTTTCCTGAAATAGAATGCAACTATTATTAAATAGACTGGGCCCTCCAAATGTAGGATGAGAAGATAACTGTGAAGGGTAGTACCTAGGCAGTGCTGAACAGACAAGGATAAAAGAAAACATTGGAGAAGGTAACTGAGGACAAAAAACAGTTGTTCCATGTTTACTAAGAAAAGAAGACTTATCTCTGAGAAGACATTTCTGACTAATAATATTTTGAGGCTTGGGCACGTAGAATGCAATGAAAGTATTCTGTAGAAGGAATCGGATAGTCACTCAATGCCTTCTTTAATCTATAGATGAAACAACATCTGTTCATTAGCCCATCAATAATCCATCAGTCAGTGACTGTCTTAAAAGAATCCAGTCCAGCATCTGCCAGAGTCCTGTCCTTGAACAAAGTCAGCACATTCCTGAAAGCTCTTATTGAATTCCAGCTTGATGACTTGTTAGTGACCATTTCCCTTTTGATTTGAGCTTGTATTTGTAATTAATCTTGTTCAAGACAAGAGCCAAAGTAATTAATTAGAAACTGTTGAATATCAGCTTTCTGTAAATATTTTCCATTGCACATTCTCTCTGCATCTATATTGTCTCAGATAAAGTATTTTACATGAAATATTTAACTAAAGTTATTTTCATTAGTACTAAGACTGCAAAACAAATAACAGGAAATAATGTTTCACCTTAAGTTATGAACATGTCTGCATTTCCTTTCTTCCTTTATATAGTCAAAAATTTGATGTCTAGAGTTATGTGTTATTTTAGAGAGAGATCATTTCATTAAAAATGTATGTACAAGAGAGATCTTTGCATTTAGATAAATGCACAGCTTTTGAAAATGAAACAATTTCGCAAGTTGGGGCAGTATTTCATGGCCAATTTAAGAGTGCTGTTTAAAAGCTGTGCACTAAAGGGCACATCTATCCTCATATATATTTTTTTTATGATTTTTTTTTTAACCATTGACCAATATCTATTACATGATTTTTAAGTTATTAAGGTTACTTCATAACTTTAGCTTCAATCCTGCTCCAGTTGATCTCAGTTTTCTTGTTGACTTCAACAGAAGTGGAAATCTAGAGCTTTGCCAAATGTCTGTCTAAGGTTTGCCAATTTGACATGTTTGCATAACAAGTTAAAATAAGGATAGCTTTTTATCTGTCAATGAATGAATAATGTGAACAGAATATCTGAAAGTATGAGATGTCTGTCTTTCGACTTTGAAAAAAATCTCCTTAGCATTTGGGACAATACTTTGGGACATACTGGAGAGAAGTATTAAAATTGTCTTTCAGGCCCTCTCTTGGATTAAAACCAGAAATTGTTTATTCATGTATCTGTTGCCTTGGTACTCAGGGAAAATGTGAAAAATAACTGTTAACTTGTCATTCTACTCCCTCACTTGAATAATGACTCATTTCTGACTTCTTGGAGCAGTTTCAGAAGGAAGGAAGGGGAGGAAATAAAATCTCTTCTTGTGTTATTTGATAACCTTTTTTTTGTAATTCAAAGTGGAGGGAAGAGGCCTGAATTTAAAAAAAAAAAAAAAAAAAAAAGGTTATTGGTAAGAAACAATAGTACTTAAGATTTTCAGACTTAGAGTCCTCAAAGGTGGCTCTGGTCATAAGGCAGAAGACTCAGAGATTGAAGATCATCTAATCAAACTTACCCCAAAATAATGGCTACCTTCTCTCATTCTCATCTAAGACTATTTGTGGTATTGAGATGCTGCTCTGAAGAACTTGCCCCAGTTACGCATTTTGGTTAGTACTTTAATAAAGCACAGCAGCAGTCTCTGTCATGAGGTAACTGCAGTGTCTCCAGCCGAAATATGAATTGCAAATGAAGCAGGAAAGAGGAGGAGCCTAGACAAAAGGGGACTGCCAAGGGAGTGTGGCTTTTTGGTCTGTGGAGCTTGCCTGTTTTCTAAATGTCGCGTTGGAAATGCAGCCCAGCATATCAATAAGATACTGGAGATTTTGTTGTCTTTCCCCGCCCCTCCCCCCCTTATTATCTCTTATCCTGTAAAGAATTTTGCATCTGATTGGGGTGAAGAAAATGGCAACAATAAATACAGAAATGCATGGGGCTACTCTGCCAGTAGATATCCATTGAAACCCCTTGCAAGTTTCCACCAATATCCTGGCTGTCTAGGCAAGTTGCAGCTAGGTATTTAGCATCTGAGTATCGTAGAACTGGAGATATGGGGTCCATTTATAAAGTACCTCTTATCTACTAGAGGTCTGAGGGTTGAGAAAGGTGGACTTTTCTCAAGGCCAAAGCTCTTTCTGGAGTGCTAACTATCTCTGATTAAAGCTAAGAACAGTTCTTTAAAATCACGTGTCAAAAAGACTGCCAACATCAGGTGGTGTGTTTGTGTTATACTACATGCTAGTGGTTCCCTTTATGAAAAGTCTGTGTTAAAAGACTTAAGTCTTGTCTTGCTGCTTCTGGAAGCAAGAATACTTTTTCTGGAGAGCAGAAATTTGCCACGTGGAAGTTAAGCAGAGGAAAATTGCTTCTATGTTGAGGAACATGCATATTTCTCGCACTGTGTCAGAAAATCAGGTAACATACTGCTGAAAACTTGTAACTGACCAGGGCGAGACTGGCAGGAGGTGAAGGAGGGGAACTTGGCCCCCGAATCCTGTTAGCTTACCTCCATCTTCATTTCGGCGCCATCGGCCGTGTTTATGGCCAGTAGAGGGAGCGTTTGCTGCTGCAGTCGGTTTGCTTCCACGTGTAGCTGCCTCTAATGCGCCCTTTCTTAAGAGTTTTCTAAAAAACAAAAAAGCTTCACTTTGTTAAAATGAACAGTTTTTATTGAAATTACTCATCTGTAATTGTCTGTCAGTTTCGATAAATATCAAGATAATGAATTGCACAGTAACTTGAAAATAAGAAGGAAACATAAGAGCATAATCTACAAAACTGACAGTAAGATAAATTAGGAATTTTGGTAGTTATAGTGAGTTTAGTGGGACTTCTGTGAACTCGAAGTGTCAGTTTCAGCAAAATCTGCTCCATATTGCCTAATCAGACGGCTCTGGCAGTTGGTTGTATTGTACTATGTGGGAAACCTGTTTGAGTACAGCCCAATGCTTGTACTTCGGGGCTGGTAGCAGAAATAGCGGTGAGAAAAATAAGGTCATGCTTTCAGAAAAAGGAAAATAATAACATTTGAAATCTATGGGTAACAGCTGAAAAAGAGGGGAAATGGGAAATAAATTGAAATCAGAGTCTGACTTAATTGGCAATACATCTTGCTGTAAAAAGAAAGTTTAGGTAAGTGCAGTGTGGCAGCCAAAGTTACTCTTCTGTTTCAGTTAATGCCAAGTATAACCATCTCTCATGAGTATCTCATGAACATAGATAGAACTTGTAACATCTGATTCTGTCTTAGTAGAGAACACATCTATCTGTGTTAAGGGGTTCCTTCACTTCCTGATCCATGACTTGGGAAATAGGAGGAAAATCTCACTCCTTTAAGAAGTGTAGAAATCATCTCCTAGGGAACAAGAAATAACTTTATGAAGAGTTCTGTATCTCCTAGCCCCCTTTGATGTTACTTAGGCAATTATCAGATGGAATAGTTAACCAGAAAATAATTTTGAACACCCACAATAAAATTTCCTGTTTTCTTACTAGTCTCATTGGTAGGAGTTAATGAAGATGACCTATTCCATTCTGCAATTCTGTAAACTGTGAATAAATAATTTGTAGAACCTTCAATTTAATTCAGAAAATGGAACTAAGGAACTAAATGAAAGACAGAGGAGGGTTTCACCTGGTATCTAAGAAACACATTTGGCAATAATCCTGGGGCTTCTGGTTACAAACTGAAAGGGAAAAAAATATTTAAAATACAGAAGAGATGGAGAGAAGCTTTTTCTGTGGTATTCTTGATTGTAGCAATGTAGCCTGTCATTTAGCATAAATAAAGCACCCTGCTGTTAAACCACTGGAAGGGGGAAACCAGAAACTGCAGAGTAAAAAGTCTGAGGACAAAAGAGGATGATGCAGATTTTTAAATTCTGCTATTGCCTGTGTACATTTAGAATTGAACCAAGCAGCAATTTCAATAATATTAAAAAATACCCTATAAAAATACCCCTATATAAACCATCTTGCTTATTTCTGGATGTTCATGTCAGCAGATGCTTAAGGTAGCATCCTGAATGAGTTATGCTCATAAAGTTTGCTAAGAAATGTGACCTTTTGATTCTATTGTTATGATATGGGATATATTCATAGACGAGTAAGCTAACATTACTTCAGTTATAATTTCAACAGAGTTCAGGCATTGTGGAGAGACTTCTAAAAATACATCCTTTTAAAAGAGTCAGCTTTACTCTTTCATCTTTCATATTCTGTCTAGAATGCAGCTAGTATTTGTGGACAGATTTGCTTTTTATTTTGATATTCTACCACAGAACTAGTGTAGCAGTGGTTACAAACTGGCTCCTGAAAAGTGAAGAAGTGCTCTTCTGACCTGCGTATGGGAAGACAGTGTTTATGTAGCTAATTATTTGTTACCTTATTAAGTTTTAAAAGAGCTGGGCTTTTTATACAGGGGGAAAAATATCTGTAACCTTGGGGCCTTAATTAATTCAGTTTTTTAAGCTAAAACCAGAAACAATCACAATTAATCAAACAAAATTATTTTGCTCAGTCAATAAAATTACACTACATGCTGACAAGTGAGCAACTGAGACTGAGTATCTTGATTATTTGAGAAATAAGATGCCCTGGTGAAGGTAAGGTCTCATAAAAATGAATATGCTCTTTCCAGATGGAGAAGTGAGTAATGAGCTTAGGTGCCCTCTAGCATTGCTTCAGCTCACAAACATTCTACCTTCAGCATTGCCTTTTCCTGTCAAATGTAGGAACCTCTGGGCAATAACAGCTCAGTGCTCCTGACAGGAAGCATCTCAGCTAATGATATATGACAAAGGAGTATATACTAGCACTGCCATAACATGTGGGAGAAGGAGAGTTCATTGCCAGTTCTGAGCTGACAGGGTAAAGAGCCTAGCTATAGCACAGCATCAAGATGAACTAAATCAAATAATAGTTTACTACTGCTGGCAAAAGCTGTATAAATAAAAAGGGTGATATGACTAGAAGAGATCAATAGAGGAAGGAAGCATCCCTTACAAAATGATTTAGTAATTCTTCAGAATGTGCTGTGTTAGCCCTGAGAGGCAATGTATAAGATATAAAATAAAAGTAACTACATAAATGTGGAAAAGGGTTGTGGTTTTTGTTTGGTTTGAGGTGTTTTTAAGTCTCTGCATGAAGTCTTGCAAAGTTGAAGAGTATAATTAGAGCATGCCTGTATACGCTGCCAGCAGACTTTTTTTCCCCTAAATTAGGATTTTAAACCTAGAATCTGCTGAAACAGTTACAGTGAGCTCCTCAGACCTGCACACTAAGATTCTCATCACTTCTACCCAAGCAGTAAATAACTTATTTTTCAGAATAATACTGGTTTTAAATAGTTAGAGGTAGCTTAAGATCTCTTGCACAGACAGCTTCACTTCATTCTCAGCTCTGTCCAACTATCACCAGACAGTAATAGCAAAATTAACATAATGTATGTTTGTTTTGCCTTGCTATATTTCAACTTCACCTACATTGAAAATACATGTAATAATATAAATGTTCTAACCTATACAC
Organism: Ramphastos sulfuratus; assembly: GCA_013399055.1. Lineage (NCBI taxonomy): Eukaryota > Metazoa > Chordata > Aves > Piciformes > Ramphastidae > Ramphastos > Ramphastos sulfuratus. The sequence continues at coordinate 220,901 of WBNM01012214.1, forward strand.
TGCTGATAAATTTGTACTAACTGTTAAGATTAAAATTTTTCTGGAGGTAATAATGGGAAAGAGAGGAAAAGGTTTTTTACATTTTGCTTTTTTGCATGAAGTATGAGAAGAATTCAACAGCTAAATGATACTTCTGTTCAAAGACTGACAGTCTAGTTTCTTTATCTATACTAAACAAAATTCTAGTATGAGATTAAGACATGTTGTATGTACCTAACTGAAAACAAAACCTAGCAGTTATGTGTTTTATTAATATTTGTCATTGAAGTCTTAAAATATTGTAGTGGAATAGGCAAATTTCCCTGTGTTATGCATGAGTAGAGTCAGACAAAGAAGCCATCTTAGGACTCTTTGTGAAGATCATACAGAAGGTCTTTGTAAGAAAAAGGAACTTCTTGAATATTTCCTGTTTCTAGCCCTGCTACTCTGAGCACTTTCCCAGTCTATCTGTCCTAGCTGGTGAGCCTATATACATGTATTGAAGTGTGCCCTCTTGGCTGCTTCAAAGAAAATGAATACATATGATATATGTACTCTTTAGAATAGACACGTGGCCCAGAACTGATGTCTTGCTTCTAACAGGTTCTCAATGAACCAAGCTTTTAACAAAAATACGAACTAAAACTCTTATGCCAGTTTTCTCAGTCTTGGGGTTGTGACAGGTATGAATGGGATTGTAAAGCCCAAAATTATTTATGCTAAAATGTTGGGAGAAGTAAACTATCCATAACTGCAAAATTACAGGTAATAGGGATCAAAAGAAAAAAAATAAGGGTGCTCCCTTTTATGGGATTAAGTAGCTACAGGAATCATGGATGGGATGGAGTGATGGTTTTGTATCCTCTGGAAATGATGTTGAAGAGCAGGACCAGGCATCTGGCAGTGGGAAAGAGCTCTGGCCACCAATTCCTCCTTGTGCTCTTTTTGCAGTATTGAACTTTGTCTGCCATGGTGAAAAATCTTGAATTGGTTTGGTGTAGACGTATGTTAGCATTCAAAAGTCAGTGCATGAATTTGTTAGATGCCATGCACAAACTGTCAGTCGAACTAGACATCCATTCCAAAAAAATGAGGGCAAAAGAATCCAAAATGCGTCAGGTATTTTGCAGTATGTAATTTAACTTTAAATAAATGTACACATTAATGCACATCAGCTTTAAGTTATACTGTTATCTATAGATGTTCATTGTGGCAAGAACAACCTGCACTTTTTATGACAGATTTAAACGTAGTGCCAGACTGATAATAGTGTCTCTTCTTTTCTTGAAAATACTTATGAATGTGTTGTCTAGTTTCTTAGTAGATTCTAAATTCTGTGCCACACCTTAAGCTTTTATTTGAATGCTGAAACCTAAATCAAGCTTGATAGTCTTTTAAACATCACATTTTTAAAACCTCAATCTGTTTAGTGAAGGAGGAGTGATGTGACACAGATCAGACACCACATCAAGTGTGGTGCAGGAAACTGGGTTGATTAATACCGCAATTACATTCCAAAAATGCACAAATATCTTCTTCACATCCAAGTAATAATTTTATAGAATCTGTTAGGTATGTAACATAAAACCTCACTCATGAAATTCAATAATGAGTTTCACGTAACTTAAAATAGCTCAGTAGCTGTTTGATTCTTTGCCTTCATTTCATGTTATTAGTCTCAGCAATGGCAAAATGTCGGAGGTATGCTTCTAGCATCCAAAGACTCTAGTGGTTTGGCATCTTTGGGATTACAATTGTTCTACAATACTGTTTGTTTGGGATTTTTTTGTTGGTTTGTTGTTGGTGGTGGTGGTTTTTTTCCTGCTTACAACAAAGAAAGAAGTATATGATCTAGTATTGTATGGTATTTAGAACTTATTTATGTGAAACATTTGGATTTCATATAAAAATCTGTGTAATTGCATACCTGTTTTGCATGTTTATACAGGCTTCTTTTGACTAAACTAATAACCATCCATTTAATTTTTAGTTTAGTGAAGAGGTGAAGACTGTAGAGATTATGATGATATTTACTTTTATCCCAAATGTCATATTTTATTTTAAATACTGCGTGATAACCTTTCTTTCACTGTAGTTTGCTTTGTATGTTAAGGCAAAATTGATCCCTGAGCAGAAAGCTGACGCAAGAGTTACATGCCACTTAAATTCTATGTAAACTTCACTTGGTGCGTGGGATTTACACTGTTATTTTGCAAAGAGTTGAACTTCACCTTAAGACCTGGTTAAGGCATTCTTAACTTGGTATCAGCAGGCCACTTGTGAGAAGAGACACTGCTTAATAAGCATTGAATCAAGCTGCATTTTTTTCATGATGTATTTTTTTTAAAAAATTGAATAGTAGTTGTAAACAGTAATCCTTATTTTCTCATTGTTGCAAGACATGGTTCTTAACATCTGTTATTTTATATCCACCTACTGAAAGGGAGTAAGAAGGTATCATCTTTCTATCCGAGGTCATTAATGGACTAGGGCAGTCTACCATTTTGTCTCTCTGTCATAATTGATGCCAATAAAGGAAGAAACTCCTGAAGAATATGTGTCCTTAAAGACTGAGTTCAAATATATAAAGTTTTGGGATTTAATTAAAATTTTAAATGGAAGCTTTAATATACTTTGCAATCCACCTACTTTCCTGAGTATTTTAACTTGGACTGTTATCTGTGCTGTCAGTCAGACATGCTTGATGTGCTTAACTGTTGGTGTTCAGAAATAAGTTCCACAGCTGAACTAGCGTATGTTCTTATGAATACAGGCCAATTCTCAAACTGTTTAAGGAGCTTCTCGGTTTTCATGTGATGAAACAGGATGCATTTTTCTGCTTTTGCGCTTGCTTTTATTTATTGACATGAGGATTTTTTAATTTAATTTTTTTTGTGTTCTCATGACTGAGGTCAGAATGTGGTATTAGTATTAATATCAGATAAAAAATAGTCCGAACAAAGTCATGTGTTAGGTCAGTTAAATACTCCAAGTTGCACTATCATCCCTATAATTTTATTTTACTGTGATGTGGGTTTAGGGAGTTCCNCATAATTCAGTGCAGGAAATTTTGTGTTATCCTTTTAAGAGCCACCACAATAAATCACAGGACAGTGGAGGAATTGTAGCTGACATGGTTTTGTATTCTCAAAAAACATATAAGAATTTCTTACCAATTTTTTTCTTCTGCAATTGTGAACAAGTATAAGCACTCGTAGAAATGAGCAGATTTCTTTCATTTTCCCTATAAACCCCAGAGAATACCAAAGAAAATAAACCGATAGCTAAAATGAAGTGCAGAGCACTGAGAATTGGGAAGAGTATTAGAGACAGAGTACGCATAGCAGTTTTGTGGGAAGAAATTTAATTAGAAATGGTTTTCAGGTCTCCGCCTGTACATAGGTACACTTAAATTTCTTGTGTGTCATTTTAAACCAAATTGCCTTTAATATGTTTCACAAAGGCTAAACTGGTGATGATTTCCACTTTGATAAATCTGGGAAAATTCATAAGTACTTCTGAGTATTTGCAAAAATAACTATTTGGGAAAAAAAATATTCTGATGATGCTTTTAGTGCAGCCTTACATAAATGCTGTTTTATCTGATCTGATATTGTTTAAATTGCAAACAGTCTTGCATTCATCTTTGTTCAACATTATTTCATGGCAACCTTATTACTACTTTTCTGGTCTTTGCCTATAGCTTGGTTCTGAGACACTGTTCTGAAAGGCTTGACGGCTAATATATCTTTCTGATTTAGCAGGATTCCCTTGGTGTTCTTTTTTTTTTTTTTTAATTGTTGTTTTATTGTTTTTTTTCCCCCCTGAGCTATTCTAGTGGCATGTATGTACTAACAGAGCAGACATTCAGGTGTGTACTAAGATATTCTAAATATTCTGTTTATTTGTACCTGTTTATGGTGGAGAAGAATTATTTCCTTAGTTCACATTCTTTGGTTCTTGCACTCAGATAGTAAAATCAGCAGTCTTCATCTCTTAGAGTTCCAGGTCAAGAATAAAATAGATAATGCAAAACTGAAGTGCACGGACAGAATTTGAAGATGAAATTTGTAAAGTGCTCATCAACAATTTGCCTGCTTTGAAAATGTCACTACATTCATCACTGCTACAAGTATCCTGCTGGTAGTAGAATAATTGAATTAAAAACTGTGACAAAGGATCATCCTTTCTAACTTTCTACAAAAAAATAGTACAGAAAGTGCATCAGTAGTTTACATCTGTGTCTTTTTAAGACTGTATGGCAGCTTAGACTGAGTTCTTTTTCTAAGAAAACTGAAGTTGGTGGCCGTAGGAACACTTTATGAGTATAAATCAAATATATTCAGAAATTGATTAATACCTTATAAATCTCTATTGTCTTGACAACTTTGTGTGCTAATTCTTATTTGAATAGATATATACATATAAATATATAAGGAAAACCAAAACAAACTGTACTGAAAACTACTCATAGGATTGCATCATTCAAGTCTGAGATACCTGTAGATAAATGTTACAGTTGACTTCTAATATATTTATTTTTCTCTATTGCAAATTTGAATGCACATCCTATAGGAGGAAAACAGCTTGACAAAAAAATCCCTGTTAGGCACTGTTTTCTATGGTGCTTTCAGTCTGCTGCTAGGTTATTTGAGAAAGATGAGACAGAAAGATCTGTTGTGAGCTTACTCTGCAGTCTTGTCTCTTCTCTCTGCATACTTTTGAGTAGCTTTCTCCAGCTAAGTGGCACAGATAACAACTCTTCATATCTTTCTGCCTCTGTGCAGACTTTGGTAACTGTCGCATTCATCCTGAGTCTGCTTCAAATCTTGAAAGTGTGTTTTTTCCATGATTCTATAAATTCTAGATCTCCTTTAACTTGAACGAGGCTGGGGGAAGGGACACACACAACTATTGCTGATAAGCTGTTTATTGTTTTGTGCTTTGTTAGTTAAGCTTCCTTTTTTGGTATTGTCTGTAGCTTATCTGTAAATAGTGCTGAATCGAGACAAAGAAAGCAAAGACAAATAGCTAAAGGACTGATTTTTTCTACTTTTGCTTTAAAGCATCATATATATTTAGGGGGTCCTAGTGCTTAGGATATTAGGATATATTGTTTCACAAGACACAACTTGGACAGATGTGATATACTGTGCTTTGCCAAAACAAAAACTGCAATATTCAACTATCACCTCTAAAGCTTGTATTTGAATGTTGGATAAAGTAGCATTGGGACAGTTTTGTTTTGTCAAAGGTTGCCTGGAAGTAAAATTTCTAAAGTAATGGGGTGGGAAATGTTTAACTATATTAGAGCAGCATTGGTAAAATTTGCTAGAAATGGCTCATTGTAGTCCATTTTGGTTTTCATTTAATACAATGTAATTTAGAGGCCTTTATTTAACGGGGTGGGGAGGAGGGGGGAGGAGGGAAGGCAGAATCACGTCTCATACCCAGAAGGTATTCAGGGAAGTGAAGGGGAAGCAGATCTGATGGTGCCTGTTTTTAATTTCACTTTATGTAGTTTTAGTAAGTAGTACTGAATGAAAACAGCAAGGACAGCCTACAATGTTTACAAACGGTTTTTAACTTTTTGTGCAATTAGCAGTTGCTATTTTGTTATAATGATTGTGCATGAGGTATTGTAACAGTCACAAACCCTACCAGGAAGCTGCAAACTCATGACACAGTCATTTGAGCAAAGCATCCTCCTGATACTACTCAAAAAGACAGGAGTCATGGGACCTTTTGTTTAGAGGGTTGGGTGAGAGTAGCATGGGTAATGTGGGGCTCAAAATGGCTACGGACAGAAGAAATCCTTACTGTCTGCCATTCTTCCTCCTGTTCTCTGTAGAAGTCACCCTCTGCTAGTTTTTCCAGAAGCTGAGAGATATGGGTGAAAAGGTTGTTTTGCTCTGCTTTTGGATTATGTTTTTGCATAAAGGAGGCACATTATTCCTGTGGAAAGAAATTGAGTACTTTCTTACAGGGGGCATGTTTTCCTTACAGAGATCTCCTATAGAATTTCCAGGTAGAATATCTCACTTTTGAGAACAACAAAGTGAGGAACCTCTAAGTGATGAAGAAAACCCAACCCAAACTCACCTGTCAAAGACTCTGTGTAGTTTTAACACTTGCAGATGTGGCAGATGACAACAGTGCTGTGGATATGCTGCCTCCAACAACATCCATTTAGGTGGCCAATTGTTTTGCCTATGTCTAGAACTATTTCTGCTCTTTCATTAGAACAGGAAGCTATTTTATGAGCACTTGCGAATAAATATTTCATTTATTATAAAAACCATACTTGCTTTTCCACAGTTGTTACATATGTGGATAAATTAACCAAAAACAATAGACTGCTCACACCAGTGACTGCTCAAATGAGTAAGTCATAATACATCCCTCATCTCTTGTCAAGCAGTTGGTATCTCCAGTGGAGAACTGCTATAGAGACTTAATTACCATAATTAATTGAGACTATTATTATACTGTCTTGTATTTGAATAGTCTGTCACTAGCAATAAATGTAGGAGAAAGGCTTGAGAACTATTAGATTATTTATACTGAATTTCACATGCTTCTGAGATGGCAAAAAAAAAAATCCTCAAATGTTCACAACACTGAAACAGCTAGAAATCTATTATATATTTAGTTTGTTCATCTGTCCTCTTGGTATTTGCTGTAAAAGGAAAAAAAAAATCTGTTGTGTATTTGTGGAGCCATGTTTTGAAGGGATAGGGATCATCTCTAGAGTTTAGAATTTCTATTATACTCCTCTCTTTCCCTGTGAGAGCAAAAATGTATGTGTAGCCTTTTAAGCCTATTGTGGCAATGTTGGAACTTGCAGGCTTTCATCTTTTTTTTTTTTTTAAATCTGCCTTCATAGCCAGAGGTATAAATGAAGTTTTTGTTTCCATTTTCTCTAATTTTCTGCTTAGTTTCCATCAAAGCAGGCTCTTCTTGAAGGCTTTAAATAATCCATTACTGTGATGCTTTTTTCTTGAAGTGTTGTGGGCTTTGTTGCATCAGGGAGTGGACTACATATTTTGTTTGGTATTGTGACCTATAAATTACCCTATTGCTGGAACTGCTTCTTTTGCTTTCTACCTAGAAGATGACTGGGGACTAGAGAGACTAAAGAGGTCTCCTGCCTCAGAAAGTAACATTTCCAAAGCAGTGGTACCCATAAACAGCCTTGTGTTCCAGGCTTCCCTAGTCAGCTGCCATACACCTGCTGAATATAGTGTGGTCCTGTGCTGTGTGCTGCCTTAAGGGGACTCTCTTCTGTGGAATTATTGATACATGGCTGTCCCATGAGAGTTTGTATGGAGTATTTATAATGAGGTCATTGGGAGCAATCAGCATGTTTTACAAAAGGGAAGTCATGTTTGACCAACCTGATAACCTTCTCTGAGGACGTAACCGGGTGGATAGATGGTGGAAGAGCAGTGGACGTGCTTTACCTTGATTTTTGTAAAGCATTTGACACCATCTCCCACAGCATCCTCATAGCTAAACTGAGGAGGTGTGGTCTGGATGATCGAGTAGTGAGGTGGATTGGGAACTAGTTAAAGCAAAGAAGTCAGAGAGTTGTGGTCAATAGGACAGAGTCTAGCTGGAGGCCTGTAACTAGTGGAGTCTCTCAGGGATTAGTACTGGTACCAGTATTAATTTATGACCTGGATGAGGGAATAGAG
>WBNM01012216.1:0-34177 GCA_013399055.1 Ramphastos sulfuratus
AGCTGAGGGCAGAAAGGGCCCGGCCGAGCAGAACGAGCCGGGCAGAAGAGGCCAGGCCGTGCCGCGCTGGGGGAACCTGGCCGGGCACAAGCTGGGGTAGCCGGTGCTCGGCCGGGCTGCGGCTGCCCCCTGCAGTCCCCGCATCGCCCGGCCGGATCTCCCCGGACCCCGCGGGGAGAGAAGCCTCTTCCTCGTCCCTGCTCTCTTCTTTTGTCTTTAAGGAGTGTCACCTCACCGCCAGCGGCTGCAGAGCCGGGTGGAACGCAGGTAGCTGCCTTTTAAGCATCGGCAGGGAAAGGGAAGCCCTGGGGAACCAGCGTGCTTAGCAGATGCCGAAAACGCTCGATAAAGAGTTTCAGTACCTAGATTTCTAACCCTGCAGAAAAAAATATGCAATTTCAGCAGCGTCTTCAGTGTTTGCACTGGATATTTGCTCCTATAACAGCTTGTGCAGGAAGTGGTCGTTCAAAATTCGGTGGATGTGACCCAGAGTAGATCCAGAACAGGTATGGATCCCTCTCTTCCCTTCTCCCTTTGCTGTCATATTTAGTCCTCAGGAGGAGCAGCTGCAGAGTGGTATGGAAGGAGAGAGAGAAGAAGCTCCATTGCCATGTGGAACCTGTATTTAAAACACAGTGGCTATTTAAATTTGTCAGGAAAATCCTTAGCTGTTAGGTTTTACCATCTTCTGGGGGATTTCTGTGGATATTTTCAGCAAGTGACTTGGGAAAATTAATCCTTTAGGGGTGAGAATATTACCAGGGGCTGTTTTCATTATGTCTTCCTCAGTTACCAGGATGTATATCAGAATGATGTGAGGTTGCTTGAAGCACAGTTTTGGAGCCTAAAGTATTCTGAGAAAGAGAAATCTGTAGCCTCCTATTTCAGATATTGTAGGAAGAATTAACAAGATTGCAATCCCTAAGGTGATTTATAAAAAGATATTTTAGGGAAAGAAAGAACAAAAAGAAAAAGAAAAGGGGGGGGGGGAAGTTCACATCTTGATGTTGTCCCTAGTAAACTGACACAGAAAAGAGGGTGAAATGGTATTTTTTCCATTTCAGCTCCCTAGAGACCTGGCAGGTGTTCTCATTGTGAACCGTTTGCCTCACCTGTAACTTACTACAACCGAAAGAGAGTGGAATTCAAAACCCTGGTCCTGGATTGCTTCATTGTTTCAGGTTATGGTGCTTCTGCTAGGTCTTTTTGAGGCAGGCTGAGGAGCTTGCAACACTCTCACCCATCTGTCAGAAGTGTAACAGTTTGCTGGCCCTGACAGCTTCATTGAGAATCTTTGTTCTGAGAACTTAAAGCCTTACAGACTTGCCATGTTACCATTTTATTTTAAAGAGAATCATTTTGACGTGAGCTGGATTTCTTGTTTTCCATGGTTATTTTTTGATACAAGGCCTTTGAATTGTTGGAGTGAGAGCATTAAAAAATTGGTTGAAATAGACGAAGATTTATTAGAAGGTGTAGTTTGTTGTATTGATCTGCAGTTTAGCACTTCACAGTTCTTTGGATGTCAGAATACACTTAACAAATATAGCACTAACCTTGTGTCTATTTATTATTCTCAAGATGTGAGTTTTCCTTTAATTGTGACTTCGTTTGTGGGGTCAGAATATCTATCCAGAGCTACACAGCGATTTACCCAGTGAGAAAATTAATTTTAGGTACAATTACCTCCTCTTTATTTGTGCATTTATGAATCTCTCTTTTTTCTTTTTTTTTTTTTTTCCTCAGAAATCCTTATATAGCCGCTGCTGCTGCTCAGATTGCCGTGGTTTTTGAAGAGAATAATGCTTATTGATAGTTCCCACATACACTGGCAGGCACATCTAAAACCTGTACTTTTGTGTTCACAGCTTGCATAATATAAAATGTAGAGATTGCTTGTCAAACTAAGTGTCAGCTGAGTTTCCTAGGAAACTCAACAGAAGATATTTATAGAACTCCAGATCGGCTTAATAATAGATATAATAATGTCAGCAGCTCGTGATCAGGGGTTTGTTTCTTTTTTTTTTTAACTTTTATCAGTCCATTTTTCTTTCCTTTAATTCGTTGGCAAACCAAACCACTGCATTTCCAAACAGACCTGTGAGGACTTTCCTTCCAATGTCGTGCCTGGCTGAGTTAAAAAACAAAGGAGTAGTTTGTGCTGTTCCATATAAGGAAATGGAAAGCATCCTGCCATAAGATAAGAACCACCTTAATGCCATCTAAATTATAATACTGAATCCTTTATAAACAAAACCCTGATTGTGAAGCGTAAACACAAATATTTTAGCGTATGTCTTGAGTTGAACGTGTGAGTTTAAAGTTCATCACACATGCCTGCAGAGCAGTCACTGCAGAGTTAACATAAATCCTGAGCATGGGTTTCTGTTGAAGCTGCAGAACTACAAGACTTGTCAGAATTGTAGCAGGGCATAATTCTGTGAAAATAATTTTATTCCTGAGTTCGGGGGAGGGGAAGGGATCTAAAAAGAGAAAAGAGGTAGTGGTGTCCATTTTTACTTGTTTCTCTGCTGTTGTATTTTCCTCACACTGATTCTTGGAGTAGAGCCATGAGCATTGTCACAGCTGGGAGGTACCTTTGTACTTTAAGCACTTTAAAGTTTGAATCACAGGAATTTAAAATTTGCTGATATGTGTGTAGGACTAGGGGGAATGGAACAAGGCTAGAAGTGGGTAGATTCAGTCTGGATGTTAGGAAGAAGCTCTTCACCATGAGGGTGGTGAGACCCTGGAACAGGTTGTCCAGGGTGGGGTGGAAGCCCCATTCCTGGACATGTGTAAGGCCAGGCTGGGTGAGACTCTGGACAGCCTGATCTAGTGCGAGGTGTCCCTGCCCANAATGCATCTAGGATCAGTAGAAATTGACATACATCCTTTAGAAAGAAATTTAGAAAGTGAGTCTAGTTTTCCCATTTTAATACAGAAATGAAGATGAAGTTAGTGTGTTTCTATCCTGGTTCTATCCAGAACCAATTCTGGTCAGGGATTTGACTTCTCATCTAAATCTCTGCTCAGTGAGGTCACTTTCTGAAGTTCAGGGCAAGTTTGTACAGCCAGTGGCTGCTTCTAGCAATGGGAGCACTGATGGGAAGAGTTACTGCCAAGGGCTGGGCTGCAGGAAGGCTCTGGCTTGGACTGGCTCCTCTGCAGACCAAGAGCACTGCCACATCTTGTGCCCCACCTTGGGGTGCAAGAAGTCAGAGGTGGCACCTGAGGGGATGGGAGGGCAGAACAGGTAACCCTAAACTGACCAACAAAGTACATTGTCTTCAGGATCACACTAGAGGGATCACCAGGGTCAGGTTCTCTCCTTTGGTGGCCAGTGTCTGAGAAGGACTCTGTCTGCTCTGCCAATCCATGAGTTCCTGAATCTAGTTCCAGAATCCATCTCCTGAATCTTTTTCCCATCTGCCACTGAATCCAGCCTGGAACTTCTGCCACAGTGTCGGTGGCGATGGTGGCTAATTGCCATTAGGAGAGCTGGGTGCAATATTGGCTTTGTATATGATTGTATACTTCTGCTTTTATTGGTGTTTTCATTAAAGTTGTTTTAGTTGTCTTTGCCACTCCCTAAGTCTCTCTTCCTTATTCCATTTGCTTTTCCATTTTGAGAAGGGAGAGGGGATAATAGAGAGCATCTGTTACTCATTTAGTGGCCAGTGCAGCCCTAACCCTAGCCTTTGACAGATTCACTCATGAGGCAGTACTGGAATCCATCATTTGTACCTACCATGTGCATTACCTGCCAGAGCTGTCTTTTGATACTGTCCATTTACCCAAGTATGGAGCTTATGTGAGTGATACTGAAGAACTGATTTTCTTTCAAAAGGGGGATAGCTTTTTGTGTTTCAGTGCCTAGAAGTCTCAGTGAACATTCAAAGTAGTTGCCAAAGGAATCTTAGGAACCTTTTCAGTATGGGAGGAGGACTTCCTTTTTCTGTAGACCTACAAAATTCAGCCAAATCCTAATAGTGATTGCACATTGTTTTATTGGTTGCTAGCGATACCATTGCAGTTCAGTGCAGTGAGGTGTATTTTACTATAGATCACCTGTGGCCAGCAACCCCTTACAAGCACAAAACATTACAGCTGCTGTGTCAAAGGATAGGTTTTAAATGCACAATACTTGTCAGCACTCGCTCTGTCTTATCTGTGGTGTTGCAGTTTAGGGTATTTGAAATGGATCCTTTTTACCAGGAAGAGGCTGATGATTGGAGTGTTGATCTTGAGGGTAGGAGGGCTCTACAGAGGGACTTGGACTTGCTGCATCAATAGGCCAAGGCCAATGGTATGAGATTCAATAAGACCAAGTGACATGTCCTGCATTTAGGTCACAACAACCTCATGCAGTGCCTCAGGCTTGGAGAAGAGTGGCTGGAAGGCTTCTCAGTAGAGAAAGACCTGGGGGTGTTGATCAGCAATGGCTGAACTGTGATCTGGCAGTGTGCCCATGTGGCCACTAAGGCCAGCAGCATCCTGGCCTGTATCAGGAATAGAGTGGCCAGAAAGAGTAGGAAAGTGGTTGTCTCCCTGTACTGAGCACTGGTAAGGCCACACCTTGAGTAGTGTATTCAGGTTTGGATCCCTCACTGTGCTGGTTTGAGCTAATTGGAATATTTTAATGAAGAAAATTATATTACAGGCTGTGAAAAGGAAACAATGGTGGTGTCTGCTTCACTCATAGGCTTGCTGAAGGCCTTACAAGAAGGACACTGAGGTGTTGGAGTGTGTGCAGAGAGGGCAAGCTGGTGAAGGGTCTGGAGAACAGATCTAGTGAGGAGTGCCTGAGGGATCTGGGGTGAACCGGGAGAAAAGGAGGCTGAGGGGAGACAACCTCACCCTCTACAACTCCCTGAAGGGATGTTGGAATGAAGTGGGTGTTGTTCTCTTCTCTCTAGTAACAAGTGACAGGAGGAGAGGAGACAGCCTGATGTTGCACCAGAGGAGGTTTAAATTGGACATTAAAAGACATACCTTCACTGAAAGGGCTCTCAAACATTGGAGCAGGCTCCAAAGGGAAGTAGTTGAATCCCCATCCCTGGAGGTGTTTAAACAACACAGAGATGTGGTGCTGAGGGACATGGTTGAGCACCAGACTTGGTAGAGTTAGAGAATGGTTAAACTTGATGATCTTGAAGGCCTTTTCTAACCAAAAAGTCTCCAATTAGGAGACTTATCTCTACCCCAACCCTGCCATTGATTGTTTGTAGCATAACTCTGTGTTAGTCACCCCTCTGTGCCTTACCTGTTTGGAAAATCCAAATGTTAACAGCCAATAACCTTCTTGAAGTGCTAGTTGTAGAGGTGGGGGAGATGTGAGTTGGTTCTAAACACCACATTTAATCGTTTTGGATCAATTCTGCCAAACAGACCTTGAAACTGGGGAGCAAAGATGTATCACCTCTGATGTATACATCAGCTCCAGAAGGAATTCTTCTGCAAGAGAAGCACTGATTCCCACTGCCTCGTGAGGTTTGTGATGGCAGTTGTGTTTGTGCACAGATACATGTCTCACATTCTTAAGCAGAGCTCTTTCTATGTCAGCCATAGTCAAGGAGCGTTTTCTCCCCTGGCTTTTGTTGCCTCTATCGATCCTGAGCTGTGTAAGCAACCACTCTGTCCACAGCACTTTGCTAGCTCTCCCTCGGGCTCCTGCCTGTTTTCTACAGGCTTGTTTAACCTGCTGGCATTGCCACCTCTCCTGGATTTACCCCTCTGCTAACTTGTACCCTGATCAAAAGTGCCTGTTTCTGAGCCTGTCAAATCAAACTGTAAAGAAACTGGACAGAAAACTTTTAAAGAGATTTGGAAACACAGGAGTGCTGCCCAAAGTGCAGGAACATTACCTCTCAGGTAGGAAGCGGGGGTTCAGCTTGGAGGTGTTTGGCTTTGTTGTCTTTGTTTTTCTTCTCAAGATGAGAGTTGTGTTAAGGATAGGTGCTCCAGTTTAAAATACGTCACTCTGCTGCGGTGTCTGCATTACCCGCGGGGGTAACTGAAGTTGAATTTTGCTTAATCACTGTTCTCAAGGTTTTGAAAATCATCTGACCAAAAGGTTGGGTGTGAACACAGCTGCTTTCTCCTGGTGCCCCATAGCTGACTATAAAGATGCAGTTTGCTTCTGGTGGCTTGTGGAGGGGGGAGGATGTTTTGTAAAACGATGATTTCCTTTAGAGTTCATTCAGTAGAGTTTTGTTATCAAGCACCCCTTGTGCTGAGCTAAACTGTGATCTGTTTTTTTTAAACAATACCCTTAGCTGTCACACTGTGATCATCCAGGAAGAAAAGCTTGATATTTTAGCTGTAGATACTGCATTTTGTTTCCCTGTTCTAACAATGGAAGTTCAAAAAGGAAAAATAGTATAAGTAAATCTATACACTGCACATTTTCTTTTCAGTTCATGTCCGTGGGAAAAATGGTATGAGAATGACAAACAGGCTTGACAGAATGACAGGCTTTGGGGGGGGTATTTTTTCAACTGGTCAGCGTGTGTGACCCCTCTGTTAAGAGTGAGTCACATTGGAAGTCAAGAGTTCACCAGGGGTTTTGTCTTTCCCACTGCAATTAAGTCAATTCCACATACACACCCAAGTGAAATTGGGGAGGAAAACTTGCCAGCTGATACAGGCATCTTGATGATACTGTAGCAGGATGAGTCAGCTGGTGTGGTATTCACTGTAAACTTCTAAGTAACCATGCAGAAATTCAGAAAAGCTTCCAAGTCGTATGGGCAGTCTGGGGAAAATGTGCCAGCTGGGCTCACGTGAAATCTAATAAATGGGTGGAAGTGAGAGAGGAGAACCTGCCTGGTTTAGCTGTACAGGGCAGGATCGTGCCTCGGTGCTCAGCCCTGGCAAGGCCACAGCTTGAGCCCTCTGTTCAGTTCTGGGCAGCACAGTATAGGAAAGACATTGAGGTCCTGGAGGGTGTCCAGGGAAGAGCAAAGAGGCTGGTGGGGGGTTTGGAGGGCACCTTGTACAAGGAGTGGTTGAGGGAGCTGGGATTGTTCAGTCTGAAGAAGGCTAAGGGGAGATCTTACTGCTCTCTGCAGCCACCTTAAAGGAGGTTGGAGTGAGTTTGGTCTCTTCTCCCAAGTAACTAGCAATAGAATGAGAGGAAATAGGTTTAAGTTGTGCCAGGGGAAGTTTAGGTTGGATGTTAGGAAAAATGTCATTCCTGAAAGAGTGCTCAGGCATTAGAACAGGCTTCTCAAGGAGGTGGTGGAGTTCCCATTCCTGGAGGTGCTCAAGCATGGAGATGTGGTGCTGCAGGACATGGTTTAGTGCTCATGGTATTTGGGTTACAGTTGGACTCAATGGTCTTTTCCAGCCTTAGTGATTCTATGTGAAAAAATCACATTTTTACATCTTTAATACTGCCATTCTAGCCCGTTCTGGGAAACAATTAAAGATTGAGACCATGCTGTAAATAACTGGAGAATGTGGTTCTCTGCTTACTTTCTGATTTCTCTTCCCCGCACTCTTCTCTGTAGTTGTAAGGTTTTGTTTCACCTTATGGATCTCACTGACCTTTGGTGAGACAAAGAGTCAGATTGTTTAACCTTCACCTCAAGTCCACTTTGCTTTCCTCTCCTTATGGCTTTAGTTGCAGTGTTCAGGGCTGCATGGCAGTCCCCAGCTCTTTGTGTGTATTAACACCCATTTCTGCTAACATTACTGAGCCCATGCTTCAGACAACATGATGCTGGACTAGCATTATGCTAAATGAAGGCAACACTTCACCTCATTTTCCTTTTTAAAGCCCCAAATGTTTTTTGTATCTAAGCAACTATACAATGCTATGGCACAGGGTTAGTATTATTTAGTGGACCTCACAAAATTACAACTTTAACTGTATCTGGCCCACATGTGGGTACTGCTTAATGGTAAGTACGGAACTGCATTGAAACAAAGTCTGGGTATGAAGTTGTTTGGCTCAGATTGAGCCTCATTTGATGTAAGCAAATTGTCAGGCTTGTACCTTCAGCACTGGGCTTGTGTTTTACTTTGCAGCAGGAGTCTAAACCAGAGAAGTCAGTGAAAAGTGTTCTGCTAGGCAGTGTTTTACGTATCTAAGTGTGTGTCTGTTTTTCTTCCAGCTTTTTGGAAAGAATTGACAGCGTCAGCATGGATGACTACACCCCCACAGATCAGGTCAGTGTAACTAATGGACACCTTCCTGTGTGAATTCTTCAGGTCATCTCTTTTAGTCCCAACAGCAGCTGGAAATGGGGCATACCACAGAGTACCAAAATACAGTCTAGCAGTTTGTTTAATGGATATTAAAGAAGCAGAGGCTTTGTGGTGGTGCAGGCTTGTCTTTTACTGTTACTACCTCTAAACTGGATTCCTGGAGTAAGTCTGGTATTTCTTCTCCATTACAAAGGCCTGCAGTGATAGGGCAAGGGGCAATGGTTTCAAACTAGAGCAGATTGAGATTGGATATTAGGAACAAGTTCTTTACCATGAGGATAGTGGAACACTGGGAACAGGTTGCCCAGGAAGGTAGTTGGGGCCCCATCCCTGGAGATATTCAAGGTTGAGGCTTGACAGGGCTCTGAGTAACCTGATCTAGTGGAGGATGCCCCTGCTAACTGCAGATGGGATTGGACTAGATGACCTTTGGAGGTTCCTTCCAACTCAGACCATTCTGTGATTTTGAGTCCCACAAACAAAGCAAGGGAAACAGGAAGCATAAATGTAAAAGCCCATGGTTTCCCTCACCTGCCTTCACAACACAGAAGCAGTGTCTTATTTCGCTGATGGAGGTGATGGAAACATGGTGGGGAGGCTTCCTATGTCCATCAGACAGGTCCTTCAGAGTCAGAAGTTTCCAGTGTGTCCAGTGGCCAAATTCAGGAGAGAGCACCAGCAAAATCAGCAGACCTCACAGACTTCTCTGTATCATGCAGACACCTTCTTTCCAGCCTGTGCCCATCTTCTGTGACCAGGAGAGTTTCTGTTTAAGCCTCAATTGCAGAACAGTACACATTGTTCCTCTCTCAACAGAGGACTCTTAATGGCAAACTCGTTCAGTGAAGTTAAGGATGAAGTGGTGCAGCCTTGAAGTAAGAATGGGCTTCACCATGGTGCCTTCCCTCAGCTCAGGCTGTGTGGTTTCCTTTGGCAAACTTACTCTGAGGTCATTACTTCTCAGTGCTGGTATCTCCCTATCATCTAATAGTCTCAGCCAAGATTGTGGACCACATCATGAGCTGCAAATAAATGTGGCAGGAGAGAATCCTTGTGCTGGTTAGGTCAGTCCAACCATGCAAGATGTAAAAAAGCACAGTTGCCAAATCTCATTGTGCAGTCAGGGACTGAAATTCAGAGAGATGAAGTGACTGGACAGAGACCACTCAAGGAAGTGTGAGGAGCAGAGCCTGTTCCTTCAGACCTAGCTCAGCTCTGTAACCACAACCATGCCCAACTCATTTGACAGACTCTTTATGGTATCCTGAAACAGCAGGCAGTAAAGAAGAGTATGCCTTGTGTTATAAGGTGGAGCTTGTATAGCTGATCCAATAGAGGATCAACTACTAAAGCCCTCCAGACATTCCCAGGCCATGGCAGTAGCAGTGGGATTTACTCCTTATGGTCTGATTGCAGCATTGATAGCACTCAGCTGGAGAGAGAAGTCAATGAAGCAAAGACTCATATTTGGTATCATTACTTATGTCACTGTTGCCATGTTTGTTCCTGGGAGGCCCTTTCTCTACCTGGAGCAGTCATTCATCATCTAGAATTTTTTCCTGGTATTTCCTTTGGGAAGAAGTGTCCTGTGGCTCCAAAGCTCAGAAGAGACCTGTGGTGTTTAACAGGCAGAAAATTCTTGCTCTAAAGATGGATTCTTTTCTGCTTTGAAATTTTCACCTTGTTAGCTGTATTAGTTACCTTGTTGAATTAACTGCTAAAAAACACTATTTTCCTTTTTCCCCTTGCTTGCTTAAGTTTTTTTGGCATTAACCCAAAAAAAAAGACTTGAGTGTGCTTCGCTTCCCACTGCATGGCAAGGAGAGCTCAGCTAGACTGGACAGCCCTTCCTTCACCCCAAGAAGGGAGCATTCCCCTCTGCAGACAGGCAGCCTTGCCCAGAGGTGGCTTTTCAGGGTGGCTCATCTCCACCAGGCCTTCCCCAGCCTGCACCCACTGCCTGAGCAGCAGTGCTGGATATCAAGGTGAAAAGTGCTGCTGGTGCTGACAATGGCACACAGTGAGCTGGATGCCTGAGGTGCATCAGAAATTGCTTTTTGCCTACTTCCTTTGAGAATCTAGGAAATCAGTTTGCTTTTTTTTTTTTTTTTTTTATTTACTAAAAGAATGTTATTTAAGTTGTAAAGTTGAGCTGGTTTGTAAAATAGGGAAGAAATGCCAGGTTTATGTGCAGCCTAAGTCTGTTCCCTCATGCTCTGTAATAGAGCCTTAATTACCCAGTCCCAAGCTATTCCTTCCCCTGATTCCTGCCTCATTCACTACAAGAGAGGGCAGAGTGAAGGTTGCCTGGGCAACTGTAAATCTGGAGGGTTTTAGCATCTGAGTATTTGCCCTCACAACGTGAAGAACATTTTTCTTACTTTCATGTCATTCCAGAACTGATTAGCAACATCACATACCAAATGAAATGACCACCAAGAACAGGTTTCAGTGTGCATTAAGAACATATATAAGGCCTCCTGCTTTCCAGGTGTGCACAAGCCCCATGCAGAGGTGGTGTTTGTGTCTATCCATGTGTCACTGTGGGCAAATACAGGTTTGACTAAGCTTTAAATGGAACATTATTTGATGGTTTTAAAAGCAAGTAAAGAGTAGGAATACAAACCCCTTGCTAATCAGCTTCTGTCTTCTCATTTTCAGGACCTGTTAAGATGCAGAGTATTGACATCAGGGATTTTTGAAACAAGGTTTCAAGTAGATAAAGTAAACTTCCAGTAAGTTTCTTAATGGTAATTTATTAGACCAAACTTTTAACAACTCAGTTCAGATGTCTGTGCTCATACATGCTCCCTATAGTAGGTTTAGGGTGGGAGCTGGGGTTTTCTGGTGGGATTTTTTGCTTTCTTTCTATAGATCCCAGGAAAATTGCCTCATATTTTGTAAAAAGAGCTGATACCAGTTTTGTGTATTGGTGGTGCACTGTTGTGGGGTTGTCTGGCTGTTTATTAACTGGTTCCATAGTACAGCACTATAAACTCCTCAAATATTTTTGTGGATAAGATCATGCTGAAGTCAGAGGGAATCCTGCCACAAGTCGGGTCTTGTACAATGGGACAAAGGGAATTAAATGTCTCCCTTCTTCCAGGGGGCTATAGGCTCTGTGCTTGTTGAAGTTTTATGCTGTACCTCTGTAAAACACCCACGATGGGGCTACCTTTGCTCACTAATTCTTGTCCAGCACTGATGGGGCAGAGCTGCCCCCATGTCCTTGTCCTTACAGAGGTGCACTCTCCCCACCACCCTTCTGAATATGCCCATACCCGTCCATGTTTATAGTACAGTAGATCCAATCTTACATACCACATGTGCCTCTGTGGGCTGGAAAGGCTAGGACTTGCCCTGCAAATAAGTATGTTTCTCATTTTATGGGTCAATAGCCTTCTCTGGCAGAGCTGGGCAGGTGCAGCTGTGTCTGACATGCAGCACGGTGTCAGCAATTCCCTCTCCCTTTGAGCAGTATTTTCCTGCCGCTGTCCTTGGGACTGTCAGATTTTCAACCTGCACCCTCATGCTGCATGCTTTGTGTGACTTTCCTAGTGCACATAAGTGATATAACATCCTATGGCTTTTTAACAGCATGTTTGATGTAGGTGGCCAGAGAGATGAGAGAAGAAAATGGATCCAATGCTTTAACGGTAAGGGAAAATATTCCACATTTTTATTTTGAGTTTATTCTCTGGAGTGTGAGCAGCTTAATGCTTACATTCATACAAAGTGTGTCACTAACACGGGAGTCCAGTGTTAGAGATCTATTCTTAGGGTGGTTCTAGCAGTTTAGGGTATGTGCAGCCTGAGGGGTGTGTGCTGGGATAACAGAGATGCTCTTTTCTCTCTCCCCTCTTTCCTTCCTTTCTGTGCCTTCCCCAGATGTCACGGCTATCATCTTCGTTGTGGCTTGCAGCAGCTACAACATGGTAATAAGGGAAGACAATAACACAAACAGGCTACGGGAGTCCCTGGACCTTTTCAAAAGCATCTGGAACAACAGGTAAAATACCTCCTTTCCCTCAGCCTCCCCGGTTCAGCTACAGTTCAACTCATTACAAAATAGGAACCCCTCTTACTGTTTGCTCAGGTCTCTTCTAGTCAGACAGTGTCCAGGTAGGGCCATGGTGCAGGGGCAGTGCACACAGCATTTCACCACTGCTGCGAAAGCAACACAGGGTGTGGAGACAGCTGAGAAAGGGCAAGCTCCTTGTGCCAGCTTCCTTGAGGGAAGCAAAGGAGACCTCTTCGTGGCATCATTGTGCCACTTGGCCAAGGCTGAGAGCATCCTCCAAACTCCATTTATAGTCTCCTCCTCAAAGGCAGCAGCAGGAGCAGCAAGCTGCTGCCATCGCATTCGATTCACCAGCTGGTGCTGCGCTGAACACTCACAGGGGCAGCCACTCTCATAGGGCTCTTCTCTGAGAGCCGCCTTGTGGGCTGCTATTGCAGATCTGATTTGATTGTAACTGCCATTAAATCACCATCCTGCTGCAGCGCATGCAAACAGCAATCTGAAGAGGTTTCTGATGGGAAATAAGTAAAAAGAATACACAAAATAAGGTCATGAAGTTTTTGGCATGTGAGGGTGCTCTGCACTGAGAAGTGATTGAAAGTAGGAGGAGAAAAATGTTAAGGCAAGGCCCAAAGACACATCATGACAGTGATGGCTAGATGCTAACTGGGAAAGGAAAGAGATTATTTTCTCCTGATACGTCAGGTGTCCTCCAGGCCACCCTAAAAGATGGGATATCTGTGTGGGTGAGCTGTTGTGTAAGACAGTGCCAGCTTTCCAACCTTTCTCTTTTGGTTCAGCAAAACCAAACAAAGATGACAGCAATGTCTGATGTTGGACTGGGTGCTTTTAGGAAATAACATTTTCCCAACCCAGTATCAAAAGGGTAGATTTAGAAACCAATGTTTGAAGATTGTCCCCTTCAGCAATGTCTGCTGGGGGTTTTATATTTACAGATCCTACACCTGTCCCACCAGCACAAGCACAACCCAGTCAAAAAAATAATTCAGGCCATCTTATTTTTTTTCTGTTGAAGCATATTCCACACTACTTCACTCTGTCCAGGCAGGGGTAACCAGTAAATTTTCTAGTATATGATGTGTTTGCTTTGGTTAAGGTGTCAGAGATATAACACAGCCCTTTGGTTTGTTTTTGACAGGTGGTTACGGACCATTTCTATCATTTTATTCTTGAATAAACAGGACATGCTGGCTGAGAAAGTCTTGGCAGGGAAATCAAAAATCGAAGATTACTTTCCTGAATACGCTCATTACACTGTACCCGAGGATGGTAAGGGCTGGCACCACGCAGGGGGTTGGCATGGCCCAGCCCCTGGTTCCTCTCTCTGTCTCTCAGACACACACACCAACTCACGAGCACAAACCATTCCTTCACACAATGTTGGTCAGGTAAGGAGCATGCTGGCAGTGTGCCCCAGCTCAGCGCGCCCCAGCACAGGCAGGGTCTGAAGGGTCTGTGGCTGCTGGAGAAGGGCGGGGGGGGCAGCTGCAGAGCAGCTGCTTTTCCCCGATGTGGAGCAATCCACAACCCCAGGAAAGCAAAACTGCTGGGCATGTCTCTTCCTTGCCAGATGCTTCTGCCTGTGGTGCTAAACTTCATTAGGGATTTGTTAACTGATTTTGCAGCCATTCTGCATCCTCCAACACTGCAGAACTTCAGCCTTTGCAGATAGTGAGGAGAAGCCCAGCAGAGCAGCAAAGGAGTTTTTCCTCTTTTTAAAAGAGAAAAACCACAGCAGTAAATACTGAGTGCTGTGATGATGGAGCCATTATCATGAATTTGGTTTCTTATCATTTCAAGGACAGTGATTCTTGCATCACAGTAGCATCACAACTAAGTAAACTCTCTTATTATGCCAGGTTTATAGCAGGCAGAGAGCTTCCCAAGTTATCTCAGCTCTGTGCCCAGCACAAGTGGTCGAACTTCCACTTTCTGACCAGTAGTCTCTGCCTTACCACAGTGGTGCCCTTGGTGTAGTGCTTAAACCACCTGTCAGAACAGGCTTTTGTCCTCCACTAACCATCAACCATAGCTCGGATTGTGAAAGTGAAGATGGTAAAAGGCTGGAACTTCAGGACTGTAATGCTGAGTTTCAGGTGGACTGGGTAAATAAACTGTCCTATAACCTGACTTTTATAATGCTGAGGGCTTTCAGAAGAAATCTTCTGTCATTGTCACCCAAATTCTCCTCTCCCAGACAATAAAGTAGATTTTGGTGTGCCCAAGCAGGACTTCACAGCAGATGTCCAGAGGAACCCAGAATATCCACACATGAAGCAGCTCTCTGTTTTTAACCTGTAGTTGTTCATTTATCCCTTAATTTCAGCTGGCTGCTGCTGATGGTGCTGCAGCTCTGTGTTTACCCCTACCAAGAGTAAAAAATACATCTCCATACTCTGATAACTTCTTCCCCTTACTGTATTGTGTTTATTAGCATCTGGTAGCAACAGGACTAGGGGGATCCAAGCTAGAGGATCCAAGCTGATCTAGTGGAAAGTGTCCCTGCCCATGGCAGGGGGGTTGAAACTAGATGATCCTTGGGGTCCTTTCCAACCCTGACAGTTCTGTGGTTCCGTGATTTGGTGCCTTAGATGAGGAGAAATCACACTGAATGGAAATGAGTAGAGTTTCTCTTCACTGTGTTGTTTTTTATACTTAAATTGTTACATGGCCTAGATAGAAATTCATCTGCTGACAGTCGTTACTGACCAGTGAGTCTCCCACACACCGTGAATTTAATCTAGAGCCCCTTGTTGGGTACTCCATCTAAATATTCAGATTACCTGGGGCCTAGAAATAAAATAGACATGAAAAGATCTTTTGATGCTATCATTTTTTTCAGGTGTAGTCTTGGACTAACCGTTTTCAACCCCAGATTCCTGCCTGCAGGAGCTTTCTTCAGGGCATGCTGTTCTGCTGCAGAAACTAAACAGCTCAGCTGCTTTTTCTAGTCGTGTTTTCTGGTAAAAGTTAAACCCTAACTCCCACTTGGTTTGTATCTACATGAAAAAACTTGTGGATGTGAGTAAGCCTCTTTATGATAGGAGTGATGGCACAACAATTCCAGCAATTTTCAGGCTCCTGAAATCTGTAGCCAGGTTTCACAGTCTCCTTCCATTTTAGAATTAGCTATCAGGAACCTCCTGTGGCTATTTAACATTTTAATTCCTGTACTGAAGGGCTACTTCCTCCTTATTAGAGCTCTTATTATGACAAATAGAGGATTGTTTGCTTTTCATGTTTCTGATGTCATCTATTTTTTTCAATTGAACAGCAACACCAGATGCAGGAGAAGATCCCAAAGTCACAAGAGCCAAGTTCTTCATCCGGGATGAGTTTCTAGTGAGTAATTTTGATCTTGTGTGTGGTTCTATCATAGGAAACACTGGCAGATGGCACTGTTTATTTAGGGAAAGCTGATGGGGTTTTGCAGAAAGCTAGAAGGAAAGGAGAGTGTCTGGCAATTCCCTAATTCTGTTCAGCTGTCATCTTGCAGAACATTCCCCAGTGCCTTAATATTTTTATGCCCGTTTTATACGAGGTCACTTGCCCTGCAAAGTGTTACGTGCCAAGGTGTTAGTGCTGAGGTGGTAGGTGCCACATCCCTGGAAACATTCCAGGTCAGGTTGGATGGAGCAGCCTGATCTAGTTGAAGATGTCCCTGCTTACTGCAGGAGGGTTGGACTAGGTGATCTTTAAAGGTCCCTTCCAATCCACTGCACTGTGTGATTCCTCCAAGGGCTTTGGCAGTGGTCAAGTGGCAAGAGGGAATGAACAAAAAGCTGATTTCATCCTTAAATAAGATTTCTGTTGTGCCACTTAAGAGGTTTGCCTCATCCTAGGACTGGTGTCATGGCCCTGCTTGAGGAATCATAAGAAAGTGTCTTGTGTGGTGACAAGTACTCTTATAATTAAGGTTTCCTCCAAAGTGAAGCTGAACAGGTGGTGTCTAATTTCACAGAGAGGAGCAGTGATCAGGCAAATGATCACATCCCAGCACTGCAGTCAGAAACAGAGGACTTAGTCCAGTATCACCTGCAGCTTCACTCATATGGAGTCATTCCACCAGTGCAAAGCTGTAATGGGGTGCAGAGCTAAAGCCCAGTGCTCTCTGCTTCTTGTCCTACTGGTAAAAGCTGTAAATGGGTTTTCAAAAAACAACTCGACTCAGTAGAATTAAGAATTTCAAAGTCACTGCATTTATTGTAGGTATTGCAGGTATTGTTAGGATTTGCAACTGTTAATGCAACAAGGAAGAAAGAGGCAATTAATTGTGGGCACACTGTGGGGATTTCTATTCACTGCCTTAACCTTCCATTTCCTGAGGACAAATGGCAGATTCCACTGCACTAACATAGGAGTTACCCCCTAAAGAGCCAATTTAAAGTCAGATCTCTCTTGCAGTAAAGCTGAAACATTGTGAAGCAGGTAACGATGTGCAGTTTGGAAGGAGGGTCCAATAGAGCCAAACTATAGGAAAATAGGGGGAACCTCCTCACCTTTGTCTATTTTCCATATTAAAACAACATGGAGGACAAGGTCCTCACCCGCCCTGACTCACTGGTGTCACAAGAGGCAAAGCAAATAGAGAAGGGGAGGGCTGTAGGGATTGGAGCCACTCACTGTGGGTGCCGTGGGCAGGAGAAACATTTGGTCTGGGACCAGCACCTACCAATAACTGGGCAGTCTCTGGGACTTGAGCACGGGACCAAAAAAGGGCCAAAGCAGCTTCCCCCTTTCCCTGTGACAGGCATAAGCCTGGTAGAGAGCATCCCCTCCATGAGCAATGTCCTTGTGTCTCTCTTCTGCCTTTGTTTAAAGGAGGGAACAAAGGGGACAGGGGAAATAAGCTCAGCGTGCAGACTGGGGATGTCCGTAGTCCCCTGATGTCCTTAGCAGGTGGAAGGAAGAGAAAGTGTCTTGTTTTCTACCTGCAGCCTGCTTGGCTTCCTGTAGGTCCCCTTCAGATATTGAAATGCAGCTGTAAGGTATCCCCCAGAGCCTTCTCTTTTCCAGGCTGAGCACCCTAACTCTTTCAGCCTGTCCTCAATCCTACAGTGATAAAGAACAGAAAAAAGGGGTTAACATCTTTGAAGAACCACAGGTGAAGTGATACCAAATCTAAGTTAGCAACCTAAAAGGTTGTGAAGTAACCTCACGAGAATTAAACTCCACGTGGTCTGATGTTTGCTGTTCTCTGCCACCACTGGCTTCATGACCAGGAGTTTGTCAGCTTAGTGCTGGTGAATTAAAACAAGAGTTCAAAGATTTGCCACATGATGGCACCAGAAGGGAAGAGAAATCGTTCCTGGGACATCTGCGTGGCAGGCTGCAGTGCTGCCAGCAGCACAGAGGTGTGCAAATGATAGCAGCTTGGGCAAATGATGATCATGGGATCATTAAGGTTTGAAAAGACTTCCGAGATCGTTAAGTCCAACCATCAACCCAACGCTGCCATGCCCACTAAGCCATGTCCTGAAGTGCCAAGTCTGTGTGTTTCTTGAACACTTCCAGGGATGGTGACTCCGCCACCTCCCTTAGCAGCCTGTTCCAGTGCCTGACCACTCTTTCAGGAAAGAAAGTTTCCTAACATCCAACCTAAACCTGTCCTGGTGTGACTTGAGGCCATTTCCTCTTATCACTAGTTAGAAGAAACCAATACACACCTCACTACAATCTCCTGGTATCAGTGGCTCTTAAAAAGCAGTAATATTCCACTCCCTTCACGGCATCCATAACCAGTTTTAATCTCCATTTCAAGTCTGTGATCCATACTGGACCAGGCCACAGACCTTCCTTCTTTGTATTTGGTTAATGATTCTATGATCCTTAGAGCTGCCTTCTTGTAGATTAGTGCTGCCTTCTTATAGCTTAGAGCTGTCTTCCAGCACCTGAAGGGATCCTACAGGAAGGCTGGAGAGGGACTTTCCTAAGAGCGTCTAGCAACAGGACAAGGGGAATGGTTTGAAGCTGAGGGAGAGTAGGTTCAGATTGGATCTTAAGAAGTTCTTCAGTATGATGTTGGTGGGTCTCTGAACAGGCTGCCCAAGAAAGTTGTGGCTATCTCCTCCCAGAGCATGTTTAAGACCAGGCTGGATGAGGCCTTGAGCAGCCAAGAGGCATCCCTGTGCATGGTGGGGAGACTGGAGTAGATGATCTGTGAGGTCTCTTCCAGCCTAGGCCATTCTCTGTCCAGTGTCCCACCTTGCTTGACGCTGCCTAAGACTGCAGGCAGCCGAGATGTGGCAGGTGCTGTGTGCCAGCTGCTGACCCTTGCTTTGTGCCCCAACAGAGGATAAGCACGGCGAGCGGGGACGGCCGGCACTACTGCTACCCACACTTCACCTGTGCCGTGGACACGGAAAACATCCGCAGGGTGTTCAACGACTGCCGGGACATCATTCAGAGGATGCACCTCCGCCAGTACGAACTCTTGTGAGGGGGGCTCACCGTGGAACCTGTGGTTTTAAATTCTTTGCTCCTTACTCTTTCTCTTGATACTACCCGGCACAGGGTGGAGGAATACATGATAGAAATGTCTCTTTACTTTGTTTACTTTAATTATTTAACCTTAAAAAGCTGATTTGAAGCAAGTTTGGGTTGGTTCTTTTTTTTGTTTTTTTTTCCTGTCATGTTTTTTGGGGGGACTTTTTTTTTTTTTTTTAATGCCACTTCTTCATCATTCCACTGGAGGAAAAAAAAAAAAAAAAGCCCTTTGGCTACCTCTGTTCCCTTAGGCTTTGGGGTTTTGGGGTTTTTTTGTTTGTTTGTTTTTTGGAGTTTTTTAACTGCACGTGACCTGCTAAATTTTTCCCAGCAGGTTAACGTGGGTTCAAACTGGTATGTCAGCTGGATGACACTAAAAAGTCATAGTTAGCCCTCTAGCGTGGGTTTGCTTTTTACCATGGCATTGAAGAGTACTTGATGGGTGAGGGAAACGAAAAGAGGAAAAAACACAAACATAAAACAGCAACAACAAAGATTAATGCACTTTTTATCAGGTTATGAAATACTGTTGAGGAAGTAGACACACAATGTAGCAGCACCACAATATTTATTACTCTGTCACAGTTTTTAGCATTTCTGAGTTGCAGGTCCAACGGATAAAGTGACCTCCTCTTTTAAGCCGTGACTGGCACAGGAAGTAAAGTAGATGGTGATGATGATGATGATGAGAGGAACAGTGAAGACAAAAGCAATTTTGCTGGGGTTTTGGAGCTAAAGCGTCTCTGCACACCTCAGGCGTCGGAATTACAGCTGCTTTTCAGCCTGTTGCACCTAGGCAGCAAATTGAGCGCCCTCACTTTTACGTTTGTTTGTGCTGTCCACAAATGATCCTTGGAGTTCAGATCATTCTTGGACAACGCTCCCTCTCCCTGTCTATATATATCTATCTATATATATATATATATGTATATACATACACACACACACACACACATATATATATATATATAGTTTTGTTTCATTTTGGTTTTTTTTTTTGTTTTACTGCTTGTTTATGATATTGTACAGACTGTAAAATGTAATATTATTTTGTACAACTTTATTGAAAAAAAATAACTTGTAGAAGATCTTTGTGCCTTGATTATGGCTGTACCTGTACAATGAGCTAAGATGTAAGTATGTTTTTGATTGCGCTGTACAGCTTGATGTCAACCTTACCTGCAGCAGTGACTGGAGGTAAGAACTTTATCTGTAGAATTTAGGGGTTTGGTTTTTTGTTTTGTTCTGGGTTGGGGTTTTTTGGTTGTTTTTTTTCTGTTTGTTTGTTTTTTCTGGTTTATATAAAAATGCTCTTTAGTATTTAAAAACAAAAAAAAGATAAATTATGCAAATTAACAACTTACCTTTCCAAGTGAGGTATTCCAGTCACCAGATGTTGCAGCAAACTTGCCTTTCTCTTTGGAAGTCTCAGCTTTAACACGTTGGAATTCATTCGAGTGTCCAAATC
The DNA here is from genome assembly GCA_013399055.1 of Ramphastos sulfuratus. Classification (NCBI taxonomy): domain Eukaryota; kingdom Metazoa; phylum Chordata; class Aves; order Piciformes; family Ramphastidae; genus Ramphastos; species Ramphastos sulfuratus. Next base: position 20,211 of record WBNM01012216.1, read on the forward strand.
GCAACCTGGTGGTGTCCTAATGGGAACCAAGGAGTTATTTTTTAATTTTTTTTCCTTTCTCTGTTGGGTAATTCTTTGGTCATTCATAGACCTTCACAATTGCACCGACCGATTGTGAATGTGTAAAAGCACCACTCGATAAAGCTTTTCAACCTTTGTACCGACAGCGGCTTTCATTGTGCAAGTAAATAGCGAGGAAGAAGAAACAAACCAACAACAGCAGCAACAACAAATAAGGTGTATAAAACCCTTGTGTCTGGCCTGAGAGAATTACAAGATGACATTTTTATTTCTCTTTTAATAAAGAGACACATTAGAAAATTGGGGGCTTTTATTTTTAATTATTAACTATTGTAGAATCAACAAGGTGTGGATATTTCTCAGACTTGAATAATTTATGCAAAATGACATTCTCCAAATGAGTTGTGGTACAGTACAATATCTCAAGCAAGAGAATTGCTGTAGCAATAAGGCATGTCCTTTCTAGGAACTATTAACACTGCTTTATCTTTTATACATAGGTGTTTTCTGTCTGTGACTATAAACTTTTCCTGTGTCCGAGATAACCTGTACAAATGTCTACAATTACAGTTGCAATAACAGAAACCTAGCAAAAGTGTTAGACTACTTTATGGAGTCTTTTCCACACTTTGGACCATTCCCCCACTGCTTCCTTTTAAATTCAGGGAGAGATTAAGAGCTAACAGAAGCACCACACACACACACACAGGCCTATAAATCAGCAGGTTGGATTAACTGTTGCTGAAAGCAGTGTGATTAGTTACAAACCCCAATCGGCCACCTTGGTAAACCCAGACTACAGACTGAGAACTTAGAATCCTAGAATCATAGAATTCTTTTGGTTGGAAGAGACCTAAAAGATTGAGTCCAACTTGTTGCTATCTGATGATGAATAATACCACTTTATCTAATAATACCTATTATAAACTGACCATGTCCTCATCCCAGAAAGGTGCCTACTTTGATACCTGTATGTTCAGTTTCATCATCAGAGAATGCCCAGGCAGCAAAAGGCCAGGTGGAATAAGCTAGCAACAAACAAAACTCCCAAAGGCAAAGGTTCTCTCCCTTCCCACACCAAAGAAAGCAGCAGAGGGAATAAACAAGAGCTAAACTCCTCTGTAAAACCAACCCCAGCCCAGAAGTTCAAGGTTCAAGCTCCCAGCCTCCACAGGAATCTCAGCAGGGAAACTGGTCCTGGTGTGAAGTAACCCCTCTGGTTTTTCAGGGGCAGGTGGGGAGCAGCAGTGGCTCTGCCACAGCTTCCCTCCCACACAGCACATGAAGACATTGAGCTCAGATTTGCCAAACCCCCCTGTGCTGTCATCCAGGCTGGGGCAGGGGCTGTGGCCCAGCACAGCCACCCCACACAGGAGCTGGGGGCCACACAAAACATGACTCAACCAGGACTCAAGAGCACTTGGTGGCCCAAATATGGCACATTCCTGTCCCTATCTGCCTTACCCTGAGGACCAAGGTGTAGGATGATGTTACTGCAGCTGTATTTGACCTTCCTCCTTGCAGATGGCGACTGGAGAGCTCCTCCCCACGCAGCTCTCTGGGATGCAGTAGGGTCCCAGTTTTGTTTCTTTTTTTTAAGCTCATCTTCTTAAGAACAGAGCATGAGGTGTCACCCTAATTTATTTTTTCTAAAGCAGGTTTCAAGGGTGTATCAGCAAACTGGATCCATGAGCTTCTTCCTGTTGTTGGCTGGTAGATGATGACTGGTGCCAGTTGTAGTCACATTTCAGGATCTTGAAGATTTCTTGTCCCAGACCAGAGCCCCTCACATGCAACATCCTAAAAAGGTTACAGGAATACACATCTCTCCGTGCTGGGGCACTTAGGTTCTGCCTGACCCTCACAAAGAGCAGTGTGACAGGAGAAGGGCCACGCAGCAATAACACAGAGAAACAGTTCCAGTTTGCAGGACTGAGCCTGCACCAGGGGTAAGGCACCAGTGCAGGCAAGTGATGAGGCTGTAGGGATTTACATAATGTACAGTTACACTTTTAAAATACGTATTTGATACAAAAAGAAATAAATTCTAGCAGGAAAAGGACTCATTTGATTGTAGAATACAGTATTTTTGTACAGCATGAACCGTTCCTTTCAGTTAAGTATTTATCCTGTAGTAGTCATATCAGCTGTGTAGGACTTCTATGGTATGTGTAAATGCAACCTGCCTTCAGACTAGCAATCAAATTAGGTCGTTTGCTGGCATGACTATAGTCTGATGTTTGACTGTTCTCAGCTTTGGTATTGCAGTGACTGAATGCAGATGTCTGGCTCTTCATACTGCTTTATGCTTACTGATTAAACGCTGACCAAAACAAAACGGTGGAGTGAGAAGCTGAAAATGAGCTAGTACCAGGATGACAAGCAGAGCACCTGCTGCACAGTACGTAGTCAAGACTCTGCTCTCGTATGGAAGGAAGCATTTTTGGAGAGAGAAGTCAGTTGGTGTTATGCTGCCCTGGAAAAGAAAGGAAGAGTGTTGGTCACTGTGCTGTTACTGGGGGTTTTGAAAAGACTGTTGCTCACTGTGCTGTTACCGAGGGTTCTGAAGCAGGTGTGAACACCATGACTGTCAGTTTCCTGTTTCTAAACTCTCCTGTTGGGTGGCAAGGGTTGGGCCAGTCTCCTAGCACCAGTGCCTTCTCCAGGGGGCTGAAGAGTCTGGACCTTGTGGTGCTGGGCGCTAAGTGGAATAGTCACCAGGCCACCATTAGCCCAGAGACCAATCTTGCCAGTATTCCATCTAGCACAGAGAGAGAGCTGGGCTCCTTAGCCGACCTGCCTTCAAGAGAAGCCTAACTTTAGCTGCTGTAAATCCACCTGGAAGGAGCCTTCCCAGGCTGAAGTTAGGTTTTGTGAATGTGCCACTTCCTTCCTGCCCCTCGGGCCCTCTTCCTACCGAGACATGCTGCAAAAACCACGTTGGCTAATCCAAATTCCCAACACGAGCGTTGATGACAAAGAACTTCATTGGGTTTTGGACTTTGGGTTCATTTTGACTTTGCAGTTCCAATCAGAGCTTACAGCAGACGGAGGCCGGGTGCAAAGTTGTGAAGACAATGCACCTTAATTAGCCAGCCTCTCGTTTTGCAGTGAGGCTGCACTGTCTGGTGCGTGCAGAGAGCCTGTGTAATTTGAAGGCAACTACTCTCAGGAATATGGAGTAAACAGAACTGCTTTCAACCAGAAATATTAACAACAGTTGCATAAAATGAAGTTAGAAGTTTGGGGGTTATCTGGCTATTAAGCAACCTAAACTCAACGGCAGTGAAAACAAAAAAAATAGCTGAAAGATTTCCTCCCAAGTCACAGACAACTCTGTAAATTGATTGTAGGTTTTGCTTCTTGCTCCAAGTTTCGAGGAGTTCTGTTTGTTTTCTTTCCGAACTGGGGAAACTAATTGATTTACCTCTAAGGATACTCTGAGCACTGGAACTGCCTGTGGGAGCATAACCAACCCAACTGTATGAAATGTGAACTGCAGAGGAGGCAGCAGACTTTGGGCCCGCCACAAAGTTTTCACTGTGTGAAGCTGTTAGCGCATGAGGCTGTGGGCCGCCGCCATCAGCCTGCAGGAAGAGTTTGAGGTGGACTCGGTCTTGTTTTCGTGGTTGGTAACATAAAAAAGCAGCCAAGCCAAATGAGTCTCTCTGCTGCTCCGTGCACAATGCTGATGATTTTTACAAAGTCAGTAGTTTACAATGCACTCTCTTGACAGAAGATGGTAGATGCTTGTACCCAGATCCTAATCAGACCTTCGAGGGCGTTGCTTTGTGTGGCTGCCCCGGATGTGCTTCTCGGAGTGGCCGCAGCGTACCGAGCGGGCTGGCTGGGGTAGGCAGTTAGGGGTTGGGTTCATTTTTCCCTTTTTTTTTTTGTTTGTTTTTTTACAGGTAGCCTCAGTTCTAAAACCTAGCTGACTGCCATGTTGATTTATTTATGAACGTTACCTGCCACCAATAAAAACCATTAAACCTTACCATGATGAACCCAGGGTTGTTTCTGTTCCTCCAGCTGAATGAGGGGACGCTGACCTCCGGGATCCTCCCCGCGTGCAGCACTTCACAGCCGCTGTGCGTGTGCCCGCTGAGAACCAGACGGGGACGGAACCACCACAGCAGCTAGGGGACACAATGGCATAGCACAAAAACTGAGTCAGAACTGGAAAGAAATAGAGCTGAAACTCCTCTTTTTGTTTTTTGTTTTTTGTCTTCTGAAGTGATGGCAGCTCTGGAACAGGTTGCCCAGAGATATGGAAGCTCCAGCCCTGGAAGCATTCAAAGCCAGGCTGGATGGGGGCTTGAGCAACCTGTTCCAGTAGGAAGTGTCCCTGCCCATAGCAGGAGGGTTGGAACTTGATGGCCTTGAAGTCCCTTCCAACCCAAACCATTCTGTGATTCTATGAATTTTAAGAGTCTTACAAGTATTCTGTGGAAGCTTCCATTTTCCAGTAAGATGTGTATTGACATTATGAAATTTATTCTCATCCCAAATACTGGACTTTGGGTGCTTTTGGCCACACAGATGATAAAAAAATCCAAAGGCAATAGGATGCTGTTGACATCTCAGACAGCAAACCCCTGGGTTCAGTAGTCAGTGCTCTTCTCTTGTCTAAGGCAGACTCTTGCACTGAGTTAAGACATTTGTGCAGAAGGAAACAAATCCTGACCATTACATTTGCAGGGAATATTTTCTGCATTTTCTGGTAGCTCCTAGCTCAGCAAAAGCTGGCCTGGGGTTTTAGGTTAGTCAATGACCTACACAGCACAGAGAGTACAAAATGCTACACTGGAGGTAACAGCACTGCAGCACACCTGAGAGTGCCAGGACTCAGGGCCTGTACTGGGGAAGTCCAGCAGAATCACAGCTGTGATTGTGAGGCTCCTCACAGGAGCAGCTCTAACAAGCAGCCTCTCCAGGCCTCATTAAAGGCCTGAGCAGTTGAGCTCTGTTTCTCTCAGCTAACATCCCTTCCAGGACTTTTAAATCCAGATACACATACCTCTACAGTCATGTCCCACTCCTCCCACTCACCCCCTGGTACTCAGGCTCTCAACAAACCAAACCTTTTGTGATGCTTCTTGAGACAGCACATCATACTTCTCTTTAAACGGGATCTTCTTCTCCTCTGGAGGAGCAGAATCCTCTCCACTGCACTCAGCATCACTTTTCCGGTAGAGAGGGTAATGCTGGGAAAAATTGAAAGCAGAGCTCAGTTGCTGAGGATCCAACCTTTCTGCAACACTGATAAACACACAAAATAACGTGTCCAGGTGTGGCCTCACCCCACCTCTAACTCCTCACCTGTAAAAGGATGGGTTCTGAAGCTGGAAGCTTTTCCACATTGCTGCATCTCTTGTCAGAACGATTTGGTTTCTGTGAATGAAACGAGTTCATACTTAGTGCCTTTGCCTACGTGTGCCACAGGAGTGGGGAAGGAAGTGAAACAAGAACTAAGGATTATGGGGCTGGGGTGGTTGTCTTGTATGGAAAGCAGTATCAGCTCAGAGTGTTCAAATACTCTACACTGTATAAAGCTTTAAGAGCCTCTGCTGCAGCTAGAAGGGGAAAAGGCTTTACTTGCCCTTCTTGTAGATCCTGTCAAGAGGGCTGCACTCAAGCTGGATGCAGAAAGCAACAGCAAAATCTCACGGCACGAACAAGGCAAAATTAGGGCAGCCTGAGAGAGACAGCAGACCCAGGCAGGCTCTCCCCCAGGAGCTGGATTCCTGACTGACTGCCAGCCCTGTCAGTCATGCTACCTATTATGCATGCAGTCAGCCTATGAAAACGGGAAGGGCAAGGACATTCAAGAAGCCACTGGATTTAGTGGAAAAACACAACACTTCAAATACTGCTGGGCTCAGGGCAGGGCTCCAGCAGAAGCAAGACACTGAAAGAACAGGCTGGCTTGAGGGATGTAAACCAACAATTTGCCTAAACATAAATGCCAGGATTACTGTGGGTCTGAAGTCAAAGGGAGGGTTGCAGAACTTATTCCTGGAACAGAGAAAATGAGACCCTCTCTGCAGGCAGCACTGCCAAGGTAACACCATTAAGGCAAAACAACACAGTTAAGAGTTAAATAAAACTGAGAAGAGGCCAATGAGAAGGAAGATTTGCTGTAAAGCTGCCATATGCATTGGATGTAGAGTGTTTTTTTCCAAGAGAGTCTTAGTTAATCCCTGACTGTTGCTGCGGTTCAGTATTCCCACTCCAGCAATCAAGCTGCTGGCTCCAGTTGGATCTTTATTAATAAACTCTTACCTGCTGGGAGCAATTCAGCTGGTGAGAAAGTGCCACCAGCTTTGCCTCTGAGGCCCGGCAGAGAGTGCAGCCATCGCCCTCCATGGCTACGCTGTTCACCAGGATGAAGCTGGAAAACACCAGGAGTGGGGGGAAGAGGTCAGAGGAGAGGGCAGGGAAGCTCTTCGTGCACATGTGGGATAAACTTTATAAACTGAAGTGTCCCAAAGTCGGACACAGCTCCAGGAAACAGCAGACCCTACAGCTTCTGAAAGCCCTGTAATAAGGTCAGCTGTGAGCTGAAACCAGCGTGTGCCTTATCAGCCCAGCCTGTGGAAGAACTGTGGACAAGCAACTGCTGCACTCCCAAATTCCACAAACAAGTTCTGCAGACTAAAGGAGTTATTAACGTTAATGAAAGTCCTAACTTGTAAGCACAGAGGGGGTTTGTTTGTGTTTCTGTACCAAATCCTGTCCTTCTGTGTTTTCAGCCATGGGTCATTACCAGGTGCAAGGAAGTGAAAGAAAGGGCAAACTGCAGAATTGGATTCTGAGGCCACAGTACTTTTCCACTTAAAAGGACACTGGTACAATGTACCTAGCTCACAGTTTCCACTCCCTGCCAAACTACAGCTCTCTGCAAAGGAGTTGGTGTTTAACAGATCACAAGCTAGGCACAAAGTGAGAAATCAACAAAATGGCTCTAAGTAAGTGAAGCATTCCCCTTCCTATTTCACTAGAAATTACACTTCCAGGTCTGTTTTCACCGCTGGTCTCCTAGCTCAGTAACCACCACTCTAAACATTCCAAAATAAAAAGAACATACTCACTTTATTCCTTTTCGAGTTACCAGCTTTCCTGAAGTGAAGTTGAAAACCTTTTCAAAGCGATTTACCTTGTAGGCAGTCATCCTGTGAAAGCAAAAACACAGCAGGGGGGCAGAAGGAGGCACTGTAAATCACAGAATGGTCTGGGTTGGAAAACACCTCTAAAGGTCACCTAGTCCAACCCTCCTGCACTGAGCAGGAACACCTTCAGCTAGATCAGGTTGCTCAGAGCCCTGTCCAACTTGACCTGGAATGGTTCCAGGGCTACTACCACCTTTCTGGGTAACTACCCTCATGGTAAAGAATTTCTTCCTTCTCTATAGCCTGAATCTCCCCTCTGCTAGTTTAAAACCATCACCCCTGGTCCTGTCACAAGAGACTCTGCTAAAAAAGTCTGTCCCCATCTTTCTGACAGGCCCCTTTAAGTACCAAAAGGCTGCTATAAGGTTACCCCACAGCCTTCTCTTCTCCAGGCTGAACAACCCCAATTCTCTCACAGCAGAAGTGTTCCAGCCCAGTGATCATTTTTGTGGCCCTAAATAACCTGACACAATTATTTAGAGTTTGTAAACCCTCCCTGCAGTGTGCTGCTCCATCACCTAGATCACACATTCACTCAGCAAACTCCTAGGGATGCTCTGACAGCCACTGTCTGCTCTTGTCCCAGTCCCACCAGAGTAAGCACACCCATCCTACAGCAGCAAGGGCACCTGTGGTCTTTGCAGAGCTCAGAGGAAAGGGAATGTGCTCAGACTAAACACTGCTCAGAAGAGGAGGCCCAACACAAGGCCAAGCAGCTTCAAGGCTTCTCTGTCAGCACTTAAAGACCAGCTTTGAATGACTTCACACTAGTTCAGAGAAGCAGAGAAGTAGCCTGAAACCTGTTCCCAAATGTATTCCCAGGCTCCACAGGTGATACCTTCTAAGGTCTTGCTCTAAATTACAATCCCTTCTAACGTGGCTGTGATCAGAAGCTTTCCATGCAACCCCACGAGAAGCCCCTTGGACACAAAAACAGTTGCTGTACACTTGCTGATCTTTCCTTCTTGGCACCTGCTCAACCCCTGACAAGACTTACTCATAATGAAATCCAATGTCATGGTTCCCAACAACCACCACTAGCTCAGTGGAGACTGGACACTGAAACATCTTCTGAAATCTCCTGACATCATCTGCCCAGGCCTGCAGAAAAAGCCCAACAGTGAGCCCAGCAGTGCCAAAGGGGACCACTACTACTGGGTTTGCATGGCAAGATTTTGGTTGTGGTGTGGCTACAGAGGTGGCTTCTGTAATAAGGTTCTAGAAGCTTCCCCCATGTCTGATAGAACCAGTACCAGGTGGCTCCAAGATGGACCCACAGTTGACCAAGGCCAAGGCCAAGGCCATCCGTGATGTGGTAGTGCCCCTGGGATAATGTATTTAAGAAGGGGGAAAAAGCAAACTGCAGGTGGGAAAGAGAAGTGAGAACATGTGAGAGAAACAACTCTGCATGCAGACAGCAAGGTCAGTGAAGGAGATGGTGCTCCAGGTGCCTGAGCTGAGATTCCCCTGCAGCCAGGGGTGAAGACTATGATCAGGCAGGCTGTCCCCTTGCAGCCCATGGAAGGCCACAGTGGAGCAGATATCCACCCATGGAGGACCACACACCAGAGCAGGTGGATGCCCAAAGGGAGGAAGCCCATGCTGGAGCAGGCTCCTGGTAGGACTTGTGGCCCTGTGGAGAAAGGAGCTCAGGCTGCAGCAGGTTGCTGGCAGGACTTGTGACCCCACAGGGGACCCACACTGGAGCACTCTGTTCTTGACTGACTGCAGCCATGGAAGAGACCCACACTGGAGCATTTTGTGAAGAACTGCACTCCACAGAAAGGATTCAGGTTGGAGAAGCTCCATGGGACACAGTCCTCCATGGAGAGATCCCACACTGGCACAGGGGAAAGACTGTGAGGAGTTCTCCTCCTGGAGAACTTCCTGGAGGAGGAAGGAGTAGCAGAGACCAGCTGTGAGGAATTGACCACAGCCCTCATTCCCCATCTCCCTGCATCAGTCAGTGGGAGAAGGCAGTGAAAATCAGAAGTGGAGTCCATCAGAAGTGGAGTCGAGGGAGAAGGGAGGGGTAGGGGGAAGATGTTTTGAGATTTGGTGTTAATTTCTCATTATCCTTCTCTGATTAGATTGGTAATAAATTAAACTAACTTCCCCAAGTTGAGTCTCTTTTGCCCATGATGGTAACTACTGAGTGATCTCCCTGCCCTCCTGCCCTGTCCATGAGTCTTTCTTTGGATTTTTTTTCTTCTCTGCCCAGCTGAGGAGGGGAGTGACAGAGCAGCTTTGCTGGGTATCTGGCACCCAGCCAGGGTCAACCCACCAGAAGTACATGAGTAGAGCAGCACACCCTGGGATGCTCGCACTATGTAGGTTTTATGAGGGGAGAATCACAACATTTCCACCTGGATCTAAGACCCTAGAAGCTTCTACCAGCAGGACAACTGTAGCAATATCAAACGAAGCCTTGCAGACTTAGTTTGCTCTCTTCTGTCATCCATTTCCTTCAAGAAACCCTCACTTTTTAAAATAAGAGAGCTGTTGATGTCATACCTGAGGTGAGCTCCATTTTCCTTCATCAAAGACGTCGCCCAGAATAAAAACAATATCTGGCTGCAGTAACCACAAGGCAGTTTGGAAAGATCTCTCCATTTGCCATTCCCTGAAAGGAAAAGAGTGACCCAGTCACCAGTGCCTGACCTCTGGATCCTCAGCTCTGCACACACAGCCTGGTCGGAATGCTATTAACCATTGGGACAACCAAGGCTCGGTTTTAAGGCATTCTGCATTGGAGTTACACACTGGAAAAGAGATCAGAAATGCTCAGGGGTCTGCCCCCATGTACCACCTGCACTGCCTCAGTAAGTCCCATTCATTATTTTTTCAACAGTGCTTTATTATCCAGCACAGATCCAGGCAGGCAAGTCAGAGGCAGCAAAGCACCACAAGGACAGTTTTGAACACTATTTTAAAAACTCAGAGAGAGATCCTACAAGAAAATTATTACCTTCTTAGCTTATCCAGCCAATGTCCTTTGATTTCACCAAGCAAGTGAGTATCAGCTAAAATGATGGCCTTTAGGACTGAAGTTGAAATCTCTTTCTCCCCACTGTGATCTCCACCTTTCACTTCTGGCCATCGACATTGAAAAATTACCAGGTAATAAATTAAAAATTCACAAAATATGAGCACTGAGCTGACAAAGCACACAAGTTTCAGCAGGAAGCAGAGCCTCTTCTTCAAAGGCAGACTCCTCACAGTGGTCAAGCCAGGACTCAGCATTGCAGTACCAGCACAAGGCTCTCTCCCAACGGCTCAGTTCCTCTGCCTTGGGTGAAAACAGCAGGGGCCAGTCAGGGATCACGCTGGGCTTTGCGTTGGTTCAAAAGCTCTGTGGAGAAAATACAAAAGAAAATATTCCTTAAGGCAGCATTCCCTGTGAAAAGGAACCATGTAGGACCTACAGTGTGAGCTTCTGGTCACCCTTAAAGATGTGGAAATATGGAGTTGACCTAAAAAGCAAAGTTGGTTTTCTCCTTCAGGCGCACAGAGGGCCACAACGCTGGACACAGAACTGTACTCTCTCCTGCCAGGACCAAGGTAACCAGCTTAAAGCCAGCCAGGGCCTTGGTGCACAGAATCACACAGTGGTGGGAGCTGGAAGGGACCTCTGGGGATCAACCAGTACAACTCTCTCTGCTAGAGCAGGGTCACCCAGAGCAGGCTGCCCAGGATCAGGAGGGTTCGGGAGGGTTTGGGATCTCTTCGGAGAATCACAGAAACATTGCGGTTGGAAAAGCCCCTCAGGATCACCAAGTCCAACCAATATCCCTACTCTACAAGGTTCACCCTTAAACCATATCCTCAAGCACCACATCCAAATAACTTCTACACACATCCGGGGTTGGTGACTCAACCACCTCCCAGGGTAGCCCATTTCAATGCCTGACCACTCTTGCTGTTAAAATATATTTCCTAATGTCCAGAAGGAGAATCTGCAACCTGTCAGCCTGGTCCAGTTCCCTGGCACCCTCACAAGAAAGAATTTTCTCCTTATGCTCAGATGGAATTTCCTGGGTTCCAGTTTGTGCTTGGTGCCCCTTGTCCTGTTGCTGGGCACTGCTGAAAAGGGTCTGGCTCCAGCCTCTTGATCCTTACCCTTCAGCTATCGATCAGCACTGACAGGATCCCCTCTCAGTCTGTTCTTCTCCAGGCCAAACAGCCCCAGGCCTCTCAGCCTTTCCTCTGAAGAGAGATGCTGCAGTCCCCCCAGCATCTTTGTAGCCTTTGTTGGATTCTACCCAGTAGTTTCTTGGCTTTTTTGAACTGGGGAGCCCAGAACTGCATATTGCTCTAGATCTGGCCTCACTAGGACAGAGTACTCCACCTTGGATAGTTTGTAACCCAAAGAGGGAACCTATCCTTTTAAAATTACATTATTATTTTCTGCCACTTGGAAGGCTGATCCAAATCAAACATCTTCACTTTGATAAGCCACTGTTTTAACAGGGCCCACTGATCATTTGTCTACAGGCATTTAACAGGAACTCATTATCCCTTTATCACACATTATCCTCATTATCACACTTTCCACAGCTCTGTTTCCTCTGTGGTCCCTGGCAGAAACACTTTCTGACCTAAGTGGCCCCAAGAACAAGTCTCCCACCTGACAGGGCAGATACCAGCCTTGCTTTCAACTAAAATCACTCTGGCTCCACACACAACCTCTCAGAATTTCAGTCTGAGGAGTCCTGCCTGTCTGAAAGACTCACTTTGTAAAGGTAAGCAGTGCAGTGTGGCCATGGTAAGAGGGACTTCAGGACAACTGTAAGGAAAGATGTTACTTTCAGACCCTAAAAATTAGGAACACTAGGAGAAAATGACAAAATCACACAAAATTAGTTGTTTTGTTCTATCTGCCTGGTTTTGGTTACATGCAGGACACAGAAAAAGATGAAAATTACTTTGCTGCTACATGCTTTAGCCCATCTGGTTGATGCCTCAAGGAAATCAAAACTGAAATGTGATTATTGTCTCATTCTTCCAACAAAACCTCTATTTGGTAACAGTCACTTATTCCCAAACACCAGCTTCCCATACCACCACTACAAAGTACTCTCTGAAGACAACCCTCAATCTGCACTGTAACATCTCTAATGTGCATTATTTAACTAATGACTAATACTTAATTGCATGCAATCCAGCTCTACAGAAACTTGGGTTGGCAGCAGAAAGCCACTGGGCAGATGTCACAAGGTCACAACAGAGGAGCTACACATAAAGGAAAAAGAGATCTCACCTGCACTTAAACTAGTAATAAAAACCAAAAAGATTGTGTTTCTACATCTCACAAGGCAAAGGTGAAAGCAGGAGTGTCTGCTTAACAGGCACAGCAACAAGGACAAACAACAGGGAAATTCTTCATTAGGCACACAAATTCCTATGGCCTCATCCTGCACAAGCTGTACCTACCCCAGAATCACAGCACGTTAGGGGTTGGAAAGGACCTGGAAAGATCATCTAGTCCAACCCCATTCTGGAAGAAGAGTTTGGTAGTCCTAGGTAGGGCTCTTCCAACAAAAACAGTATTAATTTGATCAGAAAATGCCTGTAAGTTGTTTCATTTGCATTAGGCATATCCAAAAAAATACTACTGAAAGAAAAAAATCCCTTCTTATTCACAACCTACACAAAGCTTAAAGCAAAGAAAACCTGATGTTTTGCCAACAATAACTATGGATGCTCTAAAATTATTTAATTATATTTTAAAATTAAATTTAAAAAAAATTAATTATATTATTTTCCATGCATCAAATTTCTTCAGAGGCTGCCCAAACAGCTACAGAGCTGTAAGGGAAAAAAACAAAACAAAACATAACAAAACATAAATTTACACTTAAAAAAAAATGCTGCAGCTCAGTGAAAAAATAAACAGAAAATCAAATATTCAGAAGTAAACTGATTCCATTAAATAAATAAAACTAAAACCAAACAAACTGCAAAGCAAAACCTGAAATTAGTAGAAAAGGAAAATCTCTTCAAGGCAAACCTAATGTTTTCAGAAGTGACAAGTGGTAGCTGACACAATCAAAAGCACAGAGCCAGCTGNTGGAAGAAGAGTTTGGTAGTCCTAGGTAGGGCTCTTCCAACAAAAACAGTATTAATTTGATCAGAAAATGCCTGTAAGTTGTTTCATTTGCATTAGGCATATCCAAAAAAATACTACTGAAAGAAAAAAATCCCTTCTTATTCACAACCTACACAAAGCTTAAAGCAAAGAAAACCTGATGTTTTGCCAACAATAACTATGGATGCTCTAAAATTATTTAATTATATTTTAAAATTAAATTTAAAAAAAATTAATTATATTATTTTCCATGCATCAAATTTCTTCAGAGGCTGCCCAAACAGCTACAGAGCTGTAAGGGAAAAAAACAAAACAAAACATAACAAAACATAAATTTACACTTAAAAAAAAATGCTGCAGCTCAGTGAAAAAATAAACAGAAAATCAAATATTCAGAAGTAAACTGATTCCATTAAATAAATAAAACTAAAACCAAACAAACTGCAAAGCAAAACCTGAAATTAGTAGAAAAGGAAAATCTCTTCAAGGCAAACCTAATGTTTTCAGAAGTGACAAGTGGTAGCTGACACAATCAAAAGCACAGAGCCAGCTGACTTCATCCTGGCATTTCTGCTGCTGGCTGTTACTATGTTGGGAGCTGTACTGCAGATGTGGAAGATGCCAGAGGTCTCCCCATCTGCACCTGGCATTGCCACCTTTCCTTAAATAAAAAAAAAAAAAAAAAA
>WBNM01012216.1:34194-62494 GCA_013399055.1 Ramphastos sulfuratus
AGGAGGAAAAGAAAAATAAACAAATAATAATGGCCCCACCTCTGGCTCAGTGATGCAGAATGAGCTGAAAGCCATCTTCTGCCACTGGCTGAGTCTCGCTCAGCTGCCTGCCTGCCAGCCCACAGCTGCTCCTATTCCAGGTGAACTGTTTTGCAGAGGGCTCTGGCTGCCCGCTTCTGTGCAGCGGAAGAAAAGCAGTTTAAGGGAGAGCAAGCACATGCAGCAGGCAGCTGAGCCTCACAGACGACTCACATCCCCTCACACGTGATGGTAAGATCAAACCCGCTTGCTGCCAGGCTCCACACAGGCTGCGAGGTGGAGCTGTGGTGGTTGCTGTGGTGGTTGCTGTGCAACGCATTGCTGCTGCTCCTTGCACAGCTGATTGTGAGACCAGAATAAGAGTTGTGAGAAAAGACTGAAAGATTTCTGTTTCCTGTTCTAAGTAGATGAGAGTGGCCTGATGCCCAACTGATTTAAGTTTTAAAAGCTCATTGTGACGGTGAGATAGATATTTTCACTGTATTTATTATCTCCATGGAATCATGGAATACTTTGGGTTGGAAGGGACCCTGAAAGATCATCTAATCCAACCACCTTGCACTGAGCAGGGACACCTTCAACTAGAACACATTGCTCAGAGCCCTGTCCAACCTGACCTGGAATGATTCCAGGGATGGGGCTTCTATGACCTCTCTGGGCAACACCACCATCACTGTAAAGTTTCTTCTCTCTAGCCTCAGTCTCCCTCTTTTCATTTAAAGCCATCGCCCCTTATCATGTTACCACAGGCCCCTTTTTTCTTATGGGCCCCTTTAAATACTGAAAGGCCACAATTAGGTCTCCCTGGAGCCCTCTCTTTTCCAGGCTCAACAACTCAGAGAAGATATTCTGTCATGGAAATCTAATCTCCAGTAGGCAGCAAACAGGAAAATTCTGCTAGTCACAACTATCACATATTCAGTCAGTGAAAATTCCCTAGGCAGGGGACAAATTATCTTCAACTCTTCCTCACTTACATGTTTTAAAAAACTGTTTCTGCACAACTATTAAAAATCAGCCTGTGGCTGAGGATAACTATTGATTTGATTTGATTTAGCTCCTTTTGGCCTACCACTACAAGCCCTTGTAAGAAGTCCATTCCTGGCTCTCCTGTAGCCCCCTTCAGGTACTGGAAGCTGCTGTAAGGTCTCCCTAGAGCCTTCTCTTCTCTAGGCTGAACAGCCCCAACTCTCTCAGCCTGTCCCCACAGGGGAGGTGCTCCAGCCCACTAATCACCTTCATGGCCCTCCTTTGGACCTCCTTCTGGACCCTTTCCTTCTTGTCCTGGGGGCACCAGAGCTGGACTCAGGTGAGGGCTTATGCAAGCAGAGCAGAGGTGCAAAACCCCCTCCTTCATGCTGCTGGTCACACTTCTCTTGACACAGCTGTTATGAATATTCAAATTTTGTACTCGGGAAATNACAGCCCAACACAATTCTGCCTTCTTGCTGGTTCATGTTGAGTTTTTCATCAACTGACATCCCCAAGACCTTCTCCTCAAGACTGCTCTTAAGCCATTCCTTGCCCAGCTTATATTTGTGCCTGGGACTGCCCGGATCCAGGTACAGGACCTTGCACTTGGCCTTGTTGAACTGTTATTTATGCTTTTACAGTTACATAAAAATGCCCAACCTAAATCTATTCTTCTCCAATTTCAAATCATTGCCCCTTGTCCTGTCACTGCAGGTCTTTGTAAATAGTCCCTTTCCAGCCTTCCTGCAGAACCCCTTCAGATACTGGAAGGCTGCTACCATCCCTGAAATCATTTCACACCAGATTGGACAGAGCTCTGGGCAGCTTGATCTAGTTGCAGATGTCTTTGCTAACTGCAGGGGCATTGGACTGGATGACCTTAAAGGTCCCTTCCAACACCAACCAGTCTGTGATTCTATGATAGTTCTGCAATATAACCACATTAAACTTCTGTGAAAGATAGTGACAAATAAGTTCAGGTTCAAATTCCTGCAAGCTGCGTTTGCAATTGGAGTTGTCTCTCATCATTCCAAGCTGAGAAGCAATGTGGCATTTCTACATGTGAACTGGGACTCTGCACTCCACTTTCAGCATTTCAAATACCAGAGCTCTTCAATACCTCACTCATCAAATCAACTTGATAAATTGTTTTGATACAAACAGCTCTGACCTCTCCTTTTAAGAGTCTTTCCAATTCGAAAACTTTAAATCCTTCCTCCATCCACAAAGTTATTGTTGTGATTAAATAAAAACCTTCAGGCAGGGATTTAGACATTTTCTTTCTTTTAAGAAGTCCTTTTGTAATAATTTGATAGAATTATTTCTGTCTGCATTGGCAGGTCCTTAGGGTTGAAACTGATGAAAACTGTCAACTCTACACATTCACTTTGATTTTATGGTTCACGCAAAAGGATAAATTGGGAAACTGTCCAAATCAAAACACAAAAAATTCTATCATGTCCCCATAAACACCCACGACCACTCCTGCAGTGAATGTGTTTTACAAGTGTGAAAGAGAGAGGGTTGGAAACTTAGTCAAAGTTGCACATGCCACAGTTTATTTTAAAACCACAGAAACAAAACTCAAAAGGCACAAAGTACAAAACCATGTCAGAGCAGCTTGCCATACTGGGATCATATTTTTGCATCCATAAGATTACCAACATGTGGCTCTACATAATCCATGGTAGGTTTAAGTGCTGCAGTAAGTATTAAAAGATGTGGAAAACCTACTTGCCATTGAATTAATCAGCAGCTAGAGATGTGCTGTAAAAGGCAGCCCATACATTGCAGAGATTTGTTTCAGGCACCTTTCATACTGATTGTTCAGTTTCACAGATTCCTGCACAGCATGCTTTAAGTCTTCTACCTCTTCAAAAAAATCCTAGAAGAACCCAAAAGCATTCCCCTTAATGTTTCTTTCAAAGATATTCTCAGTCAGCATGCCAACTGTTCTCACATTCAAAGCCCCTTTGTATTATTTTTATTAATATATGGTTGTTATGCAAACACAGCTACAAGCAAGACAGCAATCAACTGAAACCTTAGGTAAGAATTTAAAACTGTGGGCTTGATCATAGAATCACAGAATGTTAGGGGTTGGAAAGGACCTCACTGGATCCAACCCCACTGCCAAAGGATCACCTAGGGCAAGCCACAGAGGAACACATCCAGGTTGGCTTTGAAAACCTCCAGAGAAGGAGATTCCGCAACCTCTCTGGGCAGCCTGTTTCAGTGCTCTGTCAA
The DNA here is from genome assembly GCA_013399055.1 of Ramphastos sulfuratus. Taxonomy (NCBI): domain Eukaryota; kingdom Metazoa; phylum Chordata; class Aves; order Piciformes; family Ramphastidae; genus Ramphastos; species Ramphastos sulfuratus. Next base: position 37,453 of record WBNM01012216.1, read on the forward strand.
CCTCACAGGAAAGAAGTTTCTCCTCATGTTGAGGTGGAGCTTCCTGTGTCCTAGCTTATATCCAGTATTCCTTATCCTGTTATCAAGTGCCACTGAAAAGAGCCCTGTACCCTTCCATTTGACACCCTCCCCTCAGATATTTATAGACATGAGTAACACCCCCTCTCAGCTTTCTCCAGACTACACATCCCCACTTCTCAGTGTTTCTTGACAGGAGAGATACTCCCTTCATCATCTTCATAGCTCTTCATTGGACCCTCTCCACTAGATCCCTGCCTTTCTTGAATTGATAATCCCAAAACTGGATATAGTATTTCAAACGTGGTCTTACAAGGGCAGAGTAGAAGGGGAGGAGAACCTCCTTAGACCTGCTGGACACACTTTTACTAATACATCCCAGAGGTCTGTGCCAAGCAAAACAATTCTATAACTATAGCTTACGCTGGCTCAATGTTCTGTAAGTTCCACATGTAATGAACTATCACCACATTTCACTTTTTCATGTTACCTCTGTAATGAAAGCTAGCATAGTATTATTTAGCTTCTGAGAATGGATTGAAAGACAAGAAAAATGATTCTCAAAAAAAAAAAAAAAGAAAAAAGAAAATAAATCAACATGAGACTTAAAGAATAAGGAAAAATAATTTAAACAAGTTTGTTGCTAACTAAAATCTCAGGTCAGTGTATTAAACCAAGTCCTTAGCTGGGTAAGATCTCTTCTTCACTTTATACACCTACCAATTCATCACGAAAACTCTGACATCCTCCTCTCTGCTCTCCCTAAGCTTAGAATCACAGAATGACAGAATGTTAGGGGTTGGAAAAGACTTCTGGGGATTATCTAGTCCAAACCCCTGCTAAAGAACAGCCACCTGCAGCAGGTTGCTCAGCATCAGTGTCCAGGAAGGTTTGCCATCTCTCCAGGGAAAGACAATCCACAACCTGGCAGCCTGCTCCAGGGCTCTGTCACCCTGACAGGAAAGAAGATTTTCCTCCTGTTTGGATGGAATCTCCTGTGTTCCAGTTTGTGCCTGTTGCCCCTTGTCCTGTCACTGGGCAGCACTGAAGAGGCTGGCCCTATCCTCTTGACACCTGTCCTTTAGATAATAGTAAGTGCTGGTGCTTAAGAATTCTGTCAGAGGCATCACCTTGCTATGTTTAAGTTCAAGAGAAAATAGCTTTCCTCTCACTGACTTCATGAAACAACAGAACTGATCATCAGGGAAAAAAAAAAAAAAGAATTACCATCTCTGCAAATGTCAGTTGGAAGGAATTGAAATTGTTACCAGCAGTTACAATTTTAATGTCACAGCAACCTGAGCCACTTCATCTCTCATGAAGCAAACCACATTGTCCAAACATTAAAAAAATATCAGCAAGAAAATCCACAGTTGTTTAAAGTAACAACAGAAAAAGAACTGAAGTTGCATTATTCCTCTTCCTTAGCCAAGCAATACTGTAGGACACTGATCTTCCCAGGAGTCATTGTCTTCCACTTCTTTCTCAGAATGCTATAAATTGATTTTTTTTAAATCTATTTTGCTTGATAACAGCACATGTTCAGCCTAAAGCTAAGTTTCAGTTCAGGTAGAAAAGCTGGTTTTCCAAAATTCACCTATGCTTAACCTTGTCCTAAAATAAATTACCTTGTCTAATCCAGCCAATTCCTTCTTTAGTGCTCTCCTTTCTGTAGACAGCTTTTTATTTTCTTTCTTCAGCTTTTTAATCTCCTTCAACAACAGTTCTAGATCCAAATAAAAATACGAGAGACTTCAACCATTACAGTCAACCTCCCCCTCATATGAATCATATTACAGCTGCCTACATTTTGTGATATTAGAAAATTACAGTTCAGCTTTTTAGAGGGCTTGCTTTATATTATTCTTAAGACTCAGCCCAGCACTCTCTCAGGTACTATGAAAGATAACAGGATGGATAATCTGAATCTGCCAGATGTTTAGGATGTAGGATTATTTTACTTTCAAATCCACAAAACATACATCATGTGCTTTGCTTACCCTCTTCTGAATCAGAGAGGGTCACCCAGCCCTTGCTGACAGCATATTTCCTGAAAATTAGGCCTACATTATATGATCTAGTCAACCTTTCTGTTATGCTTTCAAGTGGAATTGGACTGCACCTTAATTTGTGGATTTATATGATCGGCATGTTCTAGGTCTGTCCCATATTTTAAGGCTAAAAGCAGGTACTTTTGTGTATCAGTGCCTGAAAATCAAAGTGTCAAGCAGCAAACACCATCACTAAGAGATCTGCATTGATCCAGCTTACTAGAATTAAATGATGTGTAGTACTAAACACAGCCATGCACTCCCAGCCAGGATTATACCAACATACAGAATCATAGTGAGTGGTAACTGTAGGGGAAAAAAAAAGTAAAAGCAGTAAACCCTTATTTTTCTCACAAACCAATGCAGGGCTGGACCCAGAGGTGAACACTGATCACCAAATGTCATTTTTACATACCAAGTTTTCAAAAATTACAAACATTTTACACACTGCTGGTTGAAGTAGAAGGAATAATCCAAAGTGTCTCTGGATCAGAAAAGAAATGCATCCCCCAGGGGCACACTGGAAGGAACATCAGAATTACCTAAATATTCACTGCAACAGAGTTCCTGCTTGATAGAAATGTCCCTGTGAGAAGTTTCTTCTCCTTCAAGGGTTCGGCTTCTTTTCCCAGAAGCAGCAGCACTACTTTTCCAAGTAACCTTTTTACGTTCCAGCTGCTCAATTCTTTGTCTCTGCTCTTGCAGTTTATGCTCTAGCTCCTTAATTTTAATCTGTCAGGAAACTAAGCATTTTTTAAAATGCACAGAACAAACAAAATTCAACTGGATACAATGGAAACGCATCACAGAATGACAGGGATTGGAAGGGACCTGTAGGGATCAGCTGGTCCAATCCCCATGCTAAAGCAGAGTCACCCTAAGCAGGCTGCAGCTCACAGGAAAGTTTTTCTTGATGGGTTCCGGTTTGTGCATGTTGATCCCTGTTCTATTGCTGGGCACCACAGAAAAGAGTCTGACTCCAGCCTTCTGATACCCACCCTTTAGATCAGCATTGAGAAGATCCCCTCTCAGTCTGCTCTTTTCCAGGCTAATCATGCCAAGTGTCTCTAAACAGCCCTCATCTCACCACAGAGATGCTCCAGACCCTTCATCATCTTCATAGCCTCTGGTGGACTCTCTTAGGTAGTTCCCTGTCTCTCTTGAACTGGGCAGTCCAGAACTGGACACAGTATTCCAGATGTGGCCTCACTAGGGCAGAATAGAGGGGGAGGAGAACCTCCCTCAATCTGCTGGCCATACTCTTTTTAATGCACCCCAGGACACCACTGGGTTTCTTGGCCACAAGGGCACATTGCTCAATCATGGTGTCATTGTTGTCCACCAGCATTTCTACATCCTTCTCCACAGAGCTGCTATTTGCCTTCATCTGTTTATCTTATTGCTGGGTTTCTGAAATCAATCAGTTCATGACACAAAAGTATTCAGGCTGGTGCAAAATAGAGGTCAGAAGACAGCTAGAAAGAGGGGTAGGCAGGGGAACGAAGAAAAAGAAAGGAGAGACAGTTTTCAGTTACAGAGATATCAGTGACAGTTCACCTTCCACAGGACTAAACACTGCTCTCATACCTCCTGGGAAACAAAAATGAGTATAAAAAGAAAACCACTGCCTAGTTTTAAAAGTGTAAGAAATATTTTTCAGTCTAGGTAAAAGCTTCTGTTTGGCACCATCTCCTACAAATTCTACTTACAGTGAGATTTTTAATTGCTTCACTTTGCTCCTGGCTTGTTTTGATTTCTTTCACATAACGTTTCTGGAGCTCATTATACATCTCAAGTAGTCTAAAACCAGAAGAAATGCATAAATTGCAATAAAATACCAACACCAATAAAATGTATATCCTTTGTGATGAAAATATTGCAGGTGCTGCACAGAGATCACCCAGACTGTAGTTATGCTGTAGAGATTTCTTGACAGAAATATCTAAGATGGGCGAGTGAAGTGTGATGAGCAACACAGAAAGAGGAAACACCAGAAAAAAACCATCAGAGTTAAAAGAATGGTTTGTATTGATGGCAAAATGCCTCTCACTCAGCCAGACTGAGGACTCTGTTGTTTTTTTCCAGTCCACCTGGCCACACTGAGTAAACTTCAGTACAAATAACTTGTTGGTGGAAGATGTACACACCAGTACACGTCACAGATGTCAATCTTCACCCACTTAGCACAACAGGAAGAGCAAAAGGCCAATCTTAAAGGGTACAAAAAAATTTGGTGGCAAGAAAACTAGTTTCTGGCCAATCAAGAAACCACAATAGAGTCTCACGAGGCAGCATCATCAGCTCTGTGTGGCACAAAACATCTCACTGCTTCTGTGCTTGGGTGTGAGCAAATGAAGTCTGTGAGAAACTGAGCATGAGTGGGTAAAATCAATGTAAAATGAACAGATTTGGGGTACTGTCTTTGATATCTTGTACCAAGTTCTGCTTCAATTATTTCCTTCTTGCATTCAATCTGCATGGAAGAGGTCCATATGGAACTGATGAACATGTACAAACATTTTTCCTGTTTTCTTAGAAATTCAAATAAGAGTTGGCATTCACACTAAGTCATGATTGTGCACCACAAGCAGGATGAGCAACACTTCAGCATAAAAGAGCTTTGTAAACTAACATACAAATAGATGCTAGAAAAAAAGAAGCCATCAGGTTCTCTATGCACAACCTCATACAAAGCAGGTCCAGCACAAGATTCTGAGAGTAACTCACACAGCTTCCACAGAAGCATCTAATAAGGTACTCAAATTAATAACAGAGATAAACACCCATATTTCCCAGGCTGTTTACAAAGAGTCTGGTATACTGTAAAGACATTTAAAGAAGAAAACAAAACAAACAAACCAACCAACCCAGGCCTTCTATAGGCATCAATAGGAAACAGTATAAACAAGGTGCTTAAAGGCAAAGCAGTAGGGACTGTTCCTATCTTTAAGATACACAGCCCCCTTCTGCAAGTGCCCAAGAAGCGGCCTCTGAGAGAATGGAACAGCCTATTTCTTTTAAAATCAAGTCACAGAGGAATGGACCAACATTTTCTGTAGCATGTCTAGTTGTTAAAATGTTTCAGTATGTTCTCTTACACCCAAACTGTATCTTTTGCATCAAAACCGCAGTTTATTCCTCGTCTGCCATTTAACCAGCAAACTACACTAAGCAGTGGCTCACTTCTACAGATCAATTTAGACTGAAAAGCAGAATCATTTGTCTGGTTCATTTTGAAAACAGTATTGGCCTATAAATGTTACACACAGCTAAAATGGAGCTAAAAAATATGAGCTAAGAAAGCCCCTACCAATTAGAAAATTAAATTGCACAACTCAAGGTTTAAAATCTACCAAAAAAGGATTATGTGTGTACATACACACACAAAAGTGCTTCCTTGGCTCATTCAATTTTTCTCAATGGAAGACTGAAACAGAAACCCATTTTGTTACAGAATCACAGAATCATTGTGGTTGGCAAAGAACTTACAGACCAACTCCAGCCGTTAACCCAGCACTGTCAGGTCACTACATGATATTCTTTGTTCAGTCCCATTTTTCAACTTCAATCTCATATCTACTGTTTACTTTGAAATTGCAAATAAAATTAGTTTCCATTGTTTCAAAGGATAAAAGTAGATCTTTTTTTTTTAAATTAAACTTGTTTGACCACGACTAATGTATTCTGCCCTACAGAGAATGTTTAATTCTGTGAAAAAGCAGGTTCCAAGAACTCACCTGACACCATCACCTTCTAGAACAAGATCCTTGCTGTATCCACCCTTATGCCACAAAGGGGGTTCTGTTTGAACTTGAACACTTAATCAAAACAAACACAACAGCTTAGTAAAAATTAGATTTTTGCAATGTTAATTGGATCAAAAAAAGCAGCTAGGAAATGCTGTGTTACTTTTCAGTGTGATTTTACAGTAGAGGCTTCCATGCAAGATCATAAACACACCAAAATTTAAGCCTGACCATTTTTGCAAGCAGGCACTTAAATCCTGGCAGGATACTCTCCAAAACACTGGCACTTCACCTTTTCAGGTCCTAGGGTTCCAGTTTCTGAATCTTTTATACAGCACTGATGCAATTCAAATATTTTACTACTGTTTGGTGGGGAAATAGTCTAAAACTTGTTGCAGTTAGACAGAAAGAGCACAATGGCTAAGCAGAGACATTACTTATTGATATTAAAACTCTTTCTTCTTCTACAATTAATTCTATACAAGTTGCCTCTGCCATCCTTTGTTCTGCAACATCCTCCATCCTCACATTTTGTTCACAGATGGTCCCTCAAAATGTGCAGAGCCAGTAAGGCCTTGTTTATCAAGGTAAAAGCCCTGAAATACCCTGACACAAAAAAAGAAACATTCGAGCATTCTTACTCTCTGCTTGTGACATAGTCATGCATGAACTGCTGCAGGTGCACCTTCTCTTGGATGTACCCCAGATTCTTTTCTAACTCCTTATTTTTTATGTGGAGCTTTTTCAACTTCTTGATTAATTGTTCATTTTCATCACTGAGCTGAGAAGGAAGAGAATGAAAAAAAAAACAAACACTCAAGTAACACATTTAGGTCAAGTACTGGTTAAGCTTATAATACTTCAGATTAACATTCCTGCTTAAAAGTTACACTACATTTATGTAACTACATAAAGAAAATAGGCAGGAAACATATACAATTGGTTTTCAAACTTTAAGAACAATTGACTAAAGCACAGCTTCTTTAACATATATATTAAAGCCTTCTAATGTAACTTCATCATTCGTTAGTGAATGATATGGCAAAAAGCAAATTACAAGCTGTGATACATTTAAACTCTAAACATCAGCTCTGCAAGCTAAGCTCCTGAAGGACTAAACTACAGCCACAACAGCATTATTTATTGCATGCATGCTTGATGAACCTCAACCAGCAGTATACAATCACACCCATCACTCAAAATGCACTAAGTGTAGCTCCCGATAGTGATCTGAGAAGGTATCAAATAAAACTGATGTTATTCAGCCATATGCAATCAAGAGGAAGGTCGGCAATCATAAGCTGCTGTCAGAACGAGCTCTGCCCCCAAGGGTAAAGTCAACCAAGGCCGAGCTGCAGTCGCCGCGCCCGAGTGTTCCCGGGCGCTCTCTCCAGGACACGCCAGGCCAGGCCAGGCCAGGGCTGAAGACCCTTCCCCGTGGCCGGCTAGAGAGGAGGCGACCCCGCGGGTCGGCTCGGACAAGGTGCCACTCACTTGCAGGCACTTGTGGACGGACGGCAGGTCCATGGGCCCAGGCGGCTGCTCAGGGGCTCTTTCAGACGCATCCGCCACCGCCCAGGGCGATTGTGCCGTAGAAGGCCCCCGCTTAGCTGCCCAACTCACTGCCTGTCGCCACGGCTCGCCTCCCGGCTATCAGGCGGGCGCCGTGGCCACCAAGGCCCACCCGGATAGGCTCCGGGCACAGCGACGCGTCCCATCGAGGGCCCTGGCCACTCCCCGTCCCATTGCCAGGGCAGTGGCCTCAAGCGGAGCGCCGTCCGCCCCACCAGGGCGGAGCCCAGCGCGGCGGCCCACGGCGCCCCCGGAGAAGCACTGCTGCGCTCGGAAGGGCTCGCACCGGCGCTAGCCTGGCCCGTTCTTTCCCTTCAAGGCAAAGATCTCGTACTCGGCCTGCACCGTACGATATTAGAGGGTTTTATGATCCAGCCGTGAAGGATCCAGAATCAGCTTTAATGTGGCTGTGCACCTCAGTCTCCGGGGCAGCGTAAAACAACCGGCCTCAGCTTGTGTTTTTTAAAGGCCGGACGTATCCTGGGCTGCGTCCCCAGCAAGGTGGGCAGCAGATGGAGGGGATTCTGTCCCTCTGCTCTGCTCCACTGAGACTGCCTGCAGTACAGGATCCAGCTCTGAAGTCCTCAGCACAGGAGAGACATGAACCTGTTGGAGCAGGGCCACAAAAATTATCAGAGGGCTGAGACACCTTTGCTGTGAGGACAGGCTGAGAGAGCGGAGTTGTTCAGTCTGGAGGAGAAAGCTCCAGGAGAGACGTTATTGTGGCCTTTCAGTACTTAAAGGGGGGCTGTAAGAAAGATGATGAAGACCTCTTATCAGAGAGTGTAGTGACAGGACAAGGGTTGATTGTTTTGAACTACAAGAGGAGAAATTCAGACTACATACAAAGAAGACGTTTTTTAACCGTGAGGGTGGTGAAACACTGGCCCAGATTGCCCAGAGAGGTGGTAGAAGCCCCAGCCCTGGAAACATTCCAGGTCAGATTGGACAGGGCTCTGAGCAACCTGATCTAGCTGGAGATGTCCCTGCTCACTGCAGGGTGGCTGGACTAGATGACCTTTAAAGGTCCCTTCCAACCCAAACCATTCTATGATAAATTGTCTTTAGTTTTGTTTGCAGCTTTATTTTCCATGACTAACAGATGCTGAGTGTGTGGGAGTGAGAATACTGCTGGGTACAGATCTGCTTGGACACATTTGTACATCCACAAACAAAAAATTATCTGTCTCTACAACAACATATTCTGCATCTCCTATTCCTACCACAACAGAAGCCATGGTACAGTCTGTTCAAGTACTGTCCACCAAGGCAGGAGATAACACCATGCCTGGTACTGCTGGTACCCAGGGTGGAGATTTTTGTATCCTTAGTGGTTTTGATACTTGATATTACTGGTATTGGCTGGGGTTTGTCTCTGGGTTTTGTATTCTGCATGTATTTTTGGCAGCCCAGGCTGGAGGGCATACAGGCAGGACAAAAGCATTCCGCACTCAGGAGGAATTGGACCTTCCAGATAGCATTCCAACAGAAGGCACTCACCAGCCACAAGAAGATCACCCATCACAGCAAGACTGACCCAAAGCAGCCCGCTGGTCTCAGTACCCTTTGTTATTGACAGTTCGAAACCTTTCATGTTGCATTCTTTTGTTTTCTGTACCTCCTGCCGCCTTATAAAATGTTGCCTCTTTTGTTACAGCCCATGGCATGTTGCCATGGGTTGGGTTCTTTTTTCGGTATAATCTGTTGTCAGATGCCACCTACCTCTCCAACTTAAGCATGTAGCACACCTGATTGTAGTGTCTGGCAATTTTTGTGAGGAACCACCAATGCCTGGGAAGAGATGGAGGAGGTGACAGCAGCTCACGACTGCCTGTGGGTCTGCAACTTGCTTAACACACGGCTCAAGATGCCCGGGTCACGTTAGACTGGCAGTGGGAACTGTAACTGTAATCGGATTAAGGGAGGTGGCTGCACCTTTAGCTCCAGGGCACAACCCCAGCATCTCTCCTCCTCCTCCTCCTCCACTATCAATCCGGATCAGCCCATCACCCATCTGGCTGACCTCTTGCACTTCGAAGAGGGGTCATAGTGCGAGGTAAAAACCACTGTGCTAAGCTGAGCACACACAAGATGCCAGCTGTGAGGCTGGTAACCACCCCAGGGTGCGTGGGAGGGTACAACACGCCCATGCAGTCAGAAATCTCTCTGTCGGTGAAGATTTCTGTATTAGTTCCTTAACTGCAGTAGCAGCCACACAACAGCACTGCTAATTCCTGAGGCTATTTTGTCCCTAAATAGCCTGGCAACAAAATTGCTACTTCAAGGGACAACTAACATTGAATAAATTAGCAACTGGCAGTTCAGAGTATGAAAACCAGGAACTCACTTCAGGATAAAAACACGGCTGGATGGAACTGGCTACAGCAGCAGTTAAAAATGAATTTAAAAATATATACATACATACATACGTACATATATAAAATTTAAATTAAAATTGGGAGGTTTAACATCAACCAGAAAAACAATGGTACTGCAAGAAAAGAGAGATCCCATTTTCGATGGAGTAGCAAGATCTGAGATGGAATTACTCCATTCTTAATAAACTGACAAAAAACCCCACACCTAGTTCTCCCTCACTAGAGGTTTTAAGGAACAGATCAGAGAATGACCAGGCATGACTTTGGATGTAGTAGTATGTGATATGCATGGCACGCTGGTGTACAGCAAGCAGACAAAAAGATCATTGTAAACCCTCTTATAGGCCAACTTCAATGATTCTGTTACTGTTGGTTGTGGACCCACAGCAGGAGGCTGCTATTATTTAGGAGGGAACACTCTCTGATATCACAGTAATTCTGATACCCTGCACAACACTGTAAAATAACCACTCTGGAAATAGTTTTTCAAGTGAGGAAGGGGAGCTGTAGTGTAGGTGGTGGAGAAAGAGCAGGTGGTGGAATCCAGCATACCTTACATACCAGTATCTCACTGTAGACAGTATGAGTAGGGTAGGAGTTTATTCCTCCACATTGGGAATGTCAGGAATAGTCACAATTGCTTAACATGATACAAGGCAAGGCCACTTGATTATCAAGAAAGACATTTTATAAAGAATGTGCAAGGCTTGCTTGGACTTACACTCCTGTGGTAACCAGGGGTTTGGGTTTACTTTGGGATTTTTTTAATCCTAAGGGTGGAGCAGTAGAACAAAAAGAGGAGGAAGTACAGATGGATTAATTGAGGGCTTCTGCAGAAACTCGAGCAGGAAGCACTCAGAGCGCAACCTCAACAGATCAGAAGCAGTGGAGAGAACAAACCCATGATATGCCTTCAGTTGTTCTCACATGTGGCATCTGCAGGCTCTGTTTCTCTAGCTCTCCTACAAACACAACAGCTAGTTCTAGGCATGCTGCTGCTTTCCTGCTTTCCCAGGAGCTGACAAGGATTCAGCAGCTCAGCACAGCTTTTAAGACCTAAATATTTTCAGAACTTGAGAACTATTCTACAGGCTGAAAGACACAGAAAAGTTTCAAAATGAGCCAACAGAGCTAAAAGGAAAATAAGAATTCCCAGTTTGTGACCTAGAAACTGAGCCACAGAGCCCCTCCTTGTCCTGCTTTTCTACGGCTGGCATGGGAATTGAAGATAGGTGGAGGAACCATAAAACAGCCATATTTCTCAACTATGCAGCTACACCTGCAAGGAGTTTGTATAAGAGTCAGATTATATGAAACAAGTGCTGATCCAATGATACAAAAGAACCTGACCTGTGTCTTCAAACTCATGGGAAATGCTGCTGTTGAAACTCTTGTAGGCTTTACCCTGCACATAGCAACCAAACATTTTCAAAAGTGGTCACTGATTTTGAGTGGTTCCACTTGAACACAAGCATCCCTTCTTCCAAGTTAAGAATGCTCAACAGATCTGTAAAAATGGCCCAAGGATCAGTAGCACCAGGCACCAGATTTTGAAGCAACCACAAATCCAATGATAATCTTAGCAGTTTATACAAATAATTAAAAAACAAAACAAAAAACAAACAAAAACCCATGTACACAATTAGGAAACACTCATTTTCCAAAGATACTTTAAAGACTTCTCTGTGGCAGCAAATATATGAAATCACAGAATTGCAAGATGGTGAGAGCTTGAAGGGACCTTTGCGTATCATCTGGTCCAACCCCCCTGCTACAGTAGGATCGTGGCCATGTGGGTGTGGAATCTCTGCAGAGGAGGAGACTCCACAACCACTCTGGGCAGCCCACTCCTCGGGCTCTGCCACCCTCACAGAAAAGAATATTGTCCTCATGTTCAGATGGAACTTCCTGGGTTCCAGTTTGTGCCTGTTGCTGGGCGCCACTGAAAAGAGTCAGGCCCCATCCTCTTGACCCTCACTCTTTAGATTATCGATAGGCATTGATAAGATCCTTTCTTGATCTTCTTCATTCCAGGCTAAACAGCACCATGTGTCTCAGCCTTTCAGGAGGGATGCTCTAGTCCCCTCAGCATCTCTGTAGAGTCTGTTAGACTGTCTCCATTAGTTCCTTGTCTCTGTTGAACTGGGAAGTCCAGAACTGGACCTAGGAGTCCACATTAGAGCAGAGGGGGAGGAGAACCTCTTTCAACCTGCTGGCCGCACTTGTTTTTTAATGCACCCCAGGAGACCTTTGGATACCCCAGGAGACCACTGGATACCCCAGGACGCCACTAAGATATTTACTTTCCACTGTGAACAATTACAGCAGAAACACTTCCCTGCACTCTCATTCAGCTGGTCTGTTGCACACATTCTTTTTTTCCCTCACAGTTCCGTTTCTAACTCAGCATGGTATGAACAGAGACACGTTTCACGCTGGTACACACGAATGAAAATGTCATCGATTCCAGCAGTGCTGAGCCTGCTACTTACTGCTAAACAGCAGGAATGTCACCCATTGCACTTTTTTTTTTTTTCAGCTACATGTACAACGAAATCATTAATTTGTCAGAAAACAAATGAGCATGGGATTACTTGATGCAACCCCACAGTAACTCCAAGTGTTGCCCTTTTTCCATGCAGATTAAAGGGCACTACATGTCCTTTTGACCTTTAGAGAGACCTACCACCCTCATGAGATTTTCCAGAAATTCAAGTTCTCCTGTGAAAACCCACATGCCTTTGTAAAAATACATAAAAATTTCACCTGCCCCAAATTAATCTCCCTTGTTTCATCCACCAGCTGTGACAGCAACAACTCCTGAGTCCATTTCAGGCTCATTCGGTCTTTCTGCCTGCTACATTCTTTGGCCAATCCCACAGACAAATCATGGAGCAATCTCCAGCAAAACGGCCAGCAGGAGAAAAAGGCCCTTTCTCCACCTTGCTTTGAGCTTCAGTCAGGGAGCAATAATCCCATTTGTGGCCAGGAGCCTTCTCTGAAACAGTGAAGCAGTCTAGCTTTCCCAAGGCTTGGCACAACCAAAGTTCATCATTCAGCTTAAAACATAAATGTTTCCTGCATATCAAGAGGAAAGCCACTGAGATATGATTCAATTTCAGATGTCTGTTTGCAGAATTAAAAGCAAGATGTCAGGAAATCAATCTGGAAGCTGACAAAACCCAGAGGTAATATTTATTAAGTTAGGCTACAAAACACACAGCATTTCTGTATCACCATCAGTGACAGAAACATCAGGTTATAAGTTTCTTTTTGAGGGGGAGGTGGGGTGATGGTATTATTTTTACTATTTTCACTGGATAATGCTCAAAAAAACACACTGGCATGCATGTGGCAGGGACATTCTGCCACTTCTCCAAGGCCAAGGGAAAAGATCTTTATTCTACACCCACAGACACAGTTTAGGAAAAACAGTAACAGCTTGGGACTGTATTACCTTGTCCATAGAACACCCTCCAGAGAGAAAAACTTCTCTCATGGAGAATCAAAGGCACTCACACCCTAGGAATGCTCTCACAGGCATACCTGGAAGGAAAAATTTCCCAGGATGACAGAGCCAGTCTGAAAACTTCAGGAAACACTGAAAGAAGCCATTTTAGTGCTACAGCTGTCTGTCAGGCCTTGAAGCCAAAAATCCCCATTTCCACATTAACCAAGAGTAGATCTCCAGGCAGATGCCTGCACTGTGTGTTGGAGACTTTCTTTTGGTTAGCCTGTGACAGGAGGGAAATCATGGCAAGTGTCCAAGCAGTGATTCCTGGGCCTTTTGGATGTAAGGAAGAAAAGTGGTCAGACTATGACAGAAACTTCTTATACACCACACAGAATGGGGCACTAATTAAGTCATTAAGGTAATTAATAAGTCATTATGAAAACAGTGCTAGTGTTAGTAATTCCTGTTTGCCTCTGATGAAGCAGAAGTGGGATCAGCACAGCTCTTCTAGAAAGTCCACCAAGAAGAGAGAGCATCTCCTTCCCTTCTTTCACACACAAAAGGCAAACCAAAAATCTGGAACATCCTCTTCTACCAGCTGTTAAATCTCTCAGTGCAACATTTTAATTGCACTAAACTGCTACAATATCATAGTAAACTTGCACAAACCAAAAGCTTGCCAGATGGGTTACTTCTTCAAGGCAGACTCCAACTTCGCTGTTCATGAGATACAGATAAAAGCTCTGGGGAAATGGGCTAGAGACAGTAAACAACAATTTTATATGACTAATCCAATATAATCCTATGCTGGGTTAAACAACCATGTGCATGGATTCCCACTGAAGTGCTTTAATAACAGCACAGCGAGCCTCTGGCTCTCACCCTGAGGAAATGCTCTGTTGCACTCAGGCTAATAACTCAGAAAGATTACTTCCTTTTCTCTTTTTTTTTTTTCCCCCCTCCTCTCTGTTTTTATTAAAGCTGTTAGTCACTTGCTATCATATTTAATTCCCTATTAAGAGATCATCCATCAAACCTGTGAAGTGACAAGTATCTGCTCTGGAAGATATCTGCAGATTCCACGGACACATCCAGCTAGCTACAGAGAGGTCACCCTCCCTCAAACTACACTTGATTTTATTGCATCACTGCAGCGTGCAATTGCTGTCGAAGAAGCGAAATGCCATCTCTCGGATGAGAGGTAATTAAAACAACTGCAGCAGCAGCAGCTTCCCCTGCAAGTGACCCTGCTTCCTGCACCACAGTCAGAGCAAACCACAGCGGGGAGCTCCAGGCAGAGCAGACACCCGAGGAACCCTGCACGGTGGTTCAGGTCAGCGAGAGGAGGCTGCTACCTCCAGCTGAGCCACATCAAAATCAATAAGGGCTTCACGCACTGGCAGAGAAGGAAATCCACAACTACGATCATTTTCTGCTCTGTGGACAGAGGGAGTAGGTTTTCCCCGCTGCTGAGCATTCCTTGTGTCAGGGACGGAAGTCTGACCAGGGCTCAGGAGGAATCAAGATGGATGAGGCACCCAGGAAACACTAGTATTTCAGGCTCATCCAGGACAAGCCTATTCCGAGTGGACAAGATTAAACACGTGGCGTGTCTGTAGGTTATGAAAGGCATGTGAGAGGAACTGGTGGGGTTACGAAAGATCAGAGGTTATGAAAGATCTTGGCAATTATGAAAGATGAGCCAAGAGTCTGATCCAACAAGGCAGAGAGCAGCCTCGACCTGCTCGGAGATGAAGGGACGCTCACCCAACAGCTCAGGGTAGGAAGCTCACGCTGCCTTGCAGCTCTAGGCTAAGAACAGCTGGAATAATCTAGTAGTAAGAAAACAATTGTAACCAAATAAGAGAACTCCTGTCTGCTTACAGGCCTCATAGGCAGCTGCATTTTGTTTGCAAAGTGTTTTGAACGATCTTAAAACACTTGCTGCAGCCACTGGTTTTCTAAGAAGCCTTATTTCCTGGCTTCTTAGTTCTGTTTTACATCTCCAACCTGCAGGATCCACATAGCTGAAATGAACCTGTAAAAAACAAGGCTTCACTCAGCTGATGTTTTACTCTCTGGAGTTGAGCCTCTGCTCAACATTTCACTCTAATCTTCTACACCACAAGGACAGAAGGAAGTGTGAGGAAATGCTCCTGAGCCAGATGGCATCATTTCTTTTCCAAAAGCCACTCAAACATCACTCACAGAGAGAAGACTTAACTCCTGCTTAGAAAAACATTGACAGCACTTCCGCTCCTTTGCAACAGTAGTTCTCCACACCAGTGATTTTTAAACAATTACCTTTGGTTGGGAGTATTTCTTCATCTCACCTACTACACTACCCACTGCCCCATTGTAATTTTAAACAGGAGTTAAACAGACCTTTCAATGTCCCTGTGGCAGCCTAATCGCAACAAACCTTCAACCACTGCAGCAGACCTGAAACACATAGGAGGGAACCACCTGCTCTACACCAGAATCACTAAGAGTGCAACTGTGCAGCTTGAGGGAGGTTCTCCTTTCCCTCTCATCTGCCCCAGTGAGGCTACCTCTGGACTACTAGGTCCAGTTCTGGACTCCCCAATTCAACAGAGACAAGGAACTAATGGAAACAGTCTAACAGATTCTACAGATATGCTGAGGGGACTGGAGCATCCCTCCTATGAGGAAAGGCTGAGACACACGGTGCTGTTTAGCCTAGAGACATGAAGAATGCGAAGGGATCTTATCAATGCCTGTCAGTCTCTAAAGGGTGAGGGTCAAGAGGATGGGGCCTGACTCTCTTCAGTGCCGCCCAGCAACAGGACAAAGGGCAACAGGCACAAACTGGAACCCAGGAAGTTCCATCTGAACATGAGGACAATATTCTTTCCCGTGAGGGTGGCAGAGTCCAGGGAGTGGGCTGCTCAGAGAGGTTGTGGAGTCTCCTTCTCTGCAGAGATTCTAAATCCACCCAGACATGATCTCATGCAACCTTCTGTGGATGACCCTGCTTTAGCAGTGGGGTTGAACTAGATGATTTTTAGAGGTCCCTTTCAACTTCCACCATTCTGTGATTCTGTGAAGAATCCAGAGCAGTTTTCTTCCAGACTATTCCAAATCATTTAATTTACTGGAATCTTACATTAGGCCAAAGCAGCTATGTGGTCAGAGGAAACTTAGAACAATCAGTCAGCAGGATTGATAAACAATTGGCAAGGATTTTTTTCAATGAAAATTCCATCATTTCATACTTTAAACAAACTTTTAAACGTTGGTTATTAGTTAATTCACCATCCCATGGCTTATTAGAAGTTTGGGTTTCTTTTTTCCTGATTCAAAATGAGGACTAGAAAATGTTTTGCTAAGGTGACTGACAGTCTTGCTGTCTGTGGTATTGACTGCCACAGCACATTCAGAAACAAATGAAGCTGAGTTCTTGCACTACAACCCACAAAGTTTTGTCACTTAGTTTACAAGGGCCGTTTTGTATCTGAAATCATAGAATCATTAAGGTTGGAAAAGGCTTCCAAGATCATCCAGTCCAACTGTCAGCCCAGCACTGCCAGGTCAGTGCTAGACCCTCAGCAACACAACAACATGGCTTTAAACACTTTCAATAATGGTGACACCGTTACTTTCCTTGGCAGCCTGCTCCAGGCTTTAACCACTATTTCAGTGAAGAAAAGAATTGTCTGTTATTTTTGTGAACCACATGTAGCAAGACTGTTATGTCCCTCTGATCTCAGTGATCTGCGTCCTACAAAACAAACAACATAAATGTAGATTGAGGGTCTGTTAGGTTAGATAGAACACCTAAGCCAATTAAACCCAACCTAATTCCTAGAAAATTAACAACTAATTCTGTGTTCACAAATATAGCAAATTATGCCATTTTTTTAAAATGCAAATATCTTCACCCTTAAAGGGCACTGAAAACGAAACCCTCAACCACAAATCAGGTGCTGAAATACAGTAACAAACTTCATACACTTGAAGACTAATGCCTTGTCCAAAATGTGACACTGACACTCAATCCCTGGAATCTGCCCCTGTCTTTTGTCCTATCCAGCACCAAGTGTGCATTAGAACAGGCCATCTGGAAAAGCCTCATGCTGGCAGATGTAAGTGCGTGTCCCAACACTCGCTGGGTGTTGCAAGTATTACACACTGGCTGCTCTGTTGCGTAAGCACCTACTCAATATAGGACACTCTTTTCCTACATGGTGGATCCAGAACCATTCAGTCCTCCGCTTGTGCCCCGCTCTGCTGGCTCCACTGCACAGTAATTTGGCTTCTATACTTTTGGAACAGCACGTTCCTATTCTCATTACATCCTTGACGGATCCAGAACTACACAGCCAAGTGAAAATCTGAGCAGCGATGTGTTGTTACCACACACGTTAGTTCCCAAGCACCCACACGGTCCGAGCTGCATTTCCACTCCCGGGGCCGCTTTCCTCAGCATTTCTTCACTTCATTCTCGATGGCCGCCGCTCGCCGCCAGCTCTTGCCCCTGAGGCCCGGTACCCTGACGGCCAGCCCGCCGTTCCCGGGATGGGCCCTTCGCCCCCAGCACACAAGCGGCGCCCGGGCCTGCGGCAGCGTGTCCCGAGGGGCCTCTCAGCCCAAGGGAACGGCGCCTCGTTATCTCGGGAGGACACAACAACGCCCCAGCACCAGCACTGGGGGGCTGGCTCGGCGGTACCGGCCGCGGCGTCCTATCAGACCGGGCCACGGCGATGGCGATGGCGATGGCGGCGGCGCGGGGCGGGCTGGGCCGGCCACATCCTGCCCTCCGCGGCGCGGCCTCGGTGCTGCTCTCCCTGACACCCACCGCTGCCTCTCCCCGGCCCTTCCCCGCCTTCCCCGCTCCCCCGCTTCGGGGCTCACCTAAAGTCAGCGCCCAGCAGCCTGCAGCCCGCCTTCCCCATTGATCGGCAGCTCCCGCCGGGCCGCCTCCCTCCGCCCCGCTCCCCTCGGCGGGGCGGCGCCGGGGCGCGGAGTGACAGCGGCGGCCGCGGCGGCGGTGAGCGCGCCGGGCACCCTCCTCCGCGGCCGCTCCTCGGCGGGGAGCCGGCCCCCCGCGCCCTCCGGGTCCTGCTCCACCGCCGCCACTATGAAGCCGTGCGAGGAGGAGGAGGAGGATGGCGGGGTCGCGGCGGCCGGCGGTGGCGAGGATCCCTGGAAGGAGTGCGTGGAGGTGGCGGTGCAGCTGGCGCTCCGCGCCGGGCAGGTGAGAGCTGCCGTCGGTCCCGCGGAGCTCCGGGACCCTGCTCAAGTGCGGGACGGGGCCGCCGAAGGGCCCGGGGGAGGGCGGGTCGGGCAGCTTCGCGGCTGGAGCATCCTTCTCCCGGGCGCTTCGAGGAAGGGCCGTGGGGCTGGTGCGGCGGAGCTGGGGAGGAGGAGTGCGGCAGGGCTCGGCACCCGCTCAACCGGGCCGCTACCGGAGCCGCCGGCCTCTGCAGCGGGAGGGATGTCGGCAGCAGGGCCCGTTTCCTTCGGGGACTGCATCCCTCGGGGGCCGCTTCCTTCGGGATCTTTTCCCTTGAGAACTGCATCCCTTGGGTTCTCTTTCCATCGAAGGGCCGCTTTCCCTTCAGGGCCACATCCCTCGGAGTCCACTTCCCTCGAGGTCTCTTCCCTCGGGGCCGCATCTCTTGGGATTTCTTCTCTCGGAGGCTGTTATCCAGCATAAGGACAAGGAGACAGCTCAGGTGAAAGCAAATTTATTTTGTGACTGCAGGTATCTCTATTTAATTTAAATAAAATAATAATAATGAAGCTGAAAGATTTGTCAGCATGAATGGGCTTTAGTAACTTTTTCAGATATACAGCAGGCATTTATTGTGCTATTTTGGAGCCCGCTGTGATGCTAAGGTTGAATTTACATCTGACAGAGGGTTTATACCGTGGTGCATTATCCAGAGTGTTGTGTATTTGCACATTACAGCACCAGTGTTTGGGTTTGAGCAGCTTGGGCTGAGAAAAGGAGTCTTGTCAGGGAGGGTTTGTCTTCTTGCTACATGTACCACGGTCTTCAGAGTGACTGAAATTTACTTTCTAGGGATAAATCAGTCGTGGCTCTGTGAAGATCTACATACAGTAGCTTATTTAAGATCCATGTTTTGTCACAGCAGAAGGCTGGTCATCTCAGGAGACAGTCTGGCCCTGCTGTGTGCAAGCAGCAAGACTTCTCTACTGACTCTAACAGAGCTGAGAAGTGGGATTAGCAGATTGTTCAGATGAGAAACCGTGTAAAACACAAACCTGAGCAACACTGCTTCCTTTTTGCTCTGTTATGAAACACACTTTGTACCCATAGACTATGATTTAAGGAGCCTCCTTTCCCTGAGTCCAGAACTCTAATTTTTCCTTATATGTGTTATTACACATTTTTTCTCCATAGTAGAAGGCACACACAAAGATGAACATAACGCCAGGGGAGAGGTTTTAGTAATACAGGAAATAATTGGATAATCCACATCAGGATGACATGTCATGCTCTCACAGACTTTCCAAACAGGAGTTTCTCCATCATATTCATTCTGCCAGCCATTTCACAAGAGGGGCTTCCATGACTTGCTCAAGTCTCCACACCTTATTTCTCAAAACATCAGTTTGTGAAGACAGCTGTAACCATCTCCAGCTATTTTAATCACCCAGAAGATTGCAGCTGAGCACCTCTTCCTAGAACAAATAAACCTTCCAGAAGATTAATCCTTGCATCTTTTTAGTTTGAAGTTTACCATCGCTACCTTGCATCAGGCAGGAAACAGCCAGTTCCTTGGCAGACCACATTTAAACCAGTTGAGGATGTTGTTTAAGGAGGACTTTGGAACTGGGTAGGGTTTTATTAATTTTGTAATGTTGAGGAATGTTTTCAGTTACAAAAAAAAACATCAGAGATCCTTTCACGTAGGGCTATATCTTTTATTTAAGTGTCAAACCACTTCCAACTATTCCCAAAAGAGGCTAGAGATAAGGACATAAAATGCAGTGTAACATAGGTTTGGGAGTTTGGGTGAAATTTGACTCATAAAATTGAATTTTATTTTGGTCACCAAAAATAGTTAATTCCATTGGGCAAGTTCATCTTTTTCTCCTGCTTCCCTTCCAGTCCCTTCAACCTCTCCACTGTCATGTCTTTCCACAGGAATCTTCTTGTTTTCTCTGTCCTCCCAGATCTGAGTCCTATCTCCATCCCTGCATGAAATTTTGCCACTTCAGCTTTTTTAAGACCATGCATTTCTTAGGACCATAGAAGGTTAGAAAGGCTTGGAATTGTTAGAAAGTGTCTGCAAGAGGCACTTGAATCAACCTGAAGAAATGCATGCAAGTCAAGATTTTGGATTTCTAGGACAAGTTAATCAGTAATGCAGTTTCCTGGTCTCCCCTTTTGGCTTACATGATTAGGCATTTATGCTCTGGAATAGTTTCTTCTCTTGATTTTATTCCAGGAAATAATTTTATGAGACATAAGAGACCTAGCAGAAACTCACTAAAAAGGGGCAGAATTTTCACTGGTATCTAAAAAACCAAGACTTTTTTCCCCTGTGTTTGCTCCCAGGGAATATTTTTAGGCTATGGAGAGATTTTTTTAGCCAAGCAGATTAGTATTTCTTAAATGACATGGAGGCAGTTTTGCTTTTTGTCTAGATGTTTGATTTTATAAGGGAGAAAATGTTTCAGGATAATATTGCAGGCAAGTAAATCCATCCTGGAGCTCCGAAAAATGTGTGATGAGTAGAAGCAGTATGATGAGATGAAATATCTGACACAATCACCTCAGTGGAGATGGCTTTCCTGACAGATGTTGGGGGAAAAGGCATCTTGACCCTCTGTCCTCTCCATTCTCTTTTGTATGGCTTCATTTCACGAAGGCATTAGGAAAGGAAGAGTCCAAGACCGTGACTGCACTGAGCCCTTGCAACTCCATTTCCCCTGCTCCATGGCAAACCAAATAGGCAGTAGGGAGATGCTGGGTCTTACTCTGTGATGTGGTCTTCATGCATGCACAGGTGTACATGTCCTTTGTTTCATATAACCCTTCAAATGCTTCCAAGCAGGACATTAGAGAAGATCTAGCCAATTCTTTATTAGAGGAGGGGCAGCATGAACTAAAATTGTTGAGTGACTCTGCTTTAAATAACCATGCTCCCAAAATTCATCTGCTTAGGGTTTTTTGTGAAATCTCCATAATCTAGGAACAGCTGATAACACAGCTATAAAGCCCAGTAAAAAAGATTTACATCCAAAATGTAACATCTTGGTTGCCAATCTTGTGCAATAGGAGCAATCAGTTCTTTTCATTTCATCATCCTGTAGTTCCTTTGGTCTTACCCTTATCTGCTGCCTGTTACCTACAGAGACTTTAAAGGAGCTCCACACCCAGCTGGGAAGACCACACTGGGTATCTACAAACCTTATGACAAGGTTTGCTCCTTGCTCTCTGCAAGGAGAGGAGCTCTGTGGTGCTCTCGAAGTACTCTGAGGCACCAGGCTCTAACAGTCTTTATAGGCAGATGATTTTTTTAGGGATTATTCAACGTAAGTTGAATTCTGGACCACTCTGAGCTCTTTGAAGGATTGGTGAAGGATAAAAGCTGTCCAATCAATGATGCAGAGAATGTGGTCTTTGTGTGGGACTGTCTTGGATTGCATACCCTTCCAAGCTGGTGCAAATGCAGCATGAGTCCTTTTTGTCAGATTTTTGTAAGAGAATCTGCAGGGACTCATCCATCCCATGGCATCACCTGGTACAACAAGTGACCTAGTACAGATGTGGTGCCCAGATGTGGCTGGTGACCTCAGCACAGCGTCATAACTCTCTCCTGCTCTCCCCACAACATACAAGTTGCACAAGAGGTGAGAGGAGCAGAAGCAGTCTATATGTAGGACTCTGACCACTCAGCATGGGCCTACTCAGCTCAAGGAGGAGACAGATGAGAAGGCCCTCAGCCACCACATCCTTTCAGAGTCATACCCTTGGCTGCTCCTATCTCCAAAGCAACTGGAGCCTCAGGCTGATACTCAGAGGTCACCAGAGAAATGGACAGGAATCAGGTTTAAAGTGGTCATGAATGACCAGAAAAAGGAATTAAATGAAAAGTATTCAATTTGGCGATGAGTTGTATTCAAACAGGAGAGATCAAGCACCGGACCACACAGTTAAAAAGCAGCTGATCGCAGAACACATCCCTTGGAGAGAGCTTTCACCTCTGCTCTTCTTTCTGCACCAAGGCTTAGGTGGGATCTCACTCTGCTGCTGAGCAGTGGCATTTACTGATTTAAATGGCTGTAAAAATCTCCTCAATCCACTGTGTATTGAAACTGAACAGGATCCAAGGACATGGCACTGCTAAGTAGAAATTCAAATCTTCTCTACTGAAAGGAGCGTTGAAGGGAAGAAATGAGAAATAGTGTCCCTTGTCTCTTTGACTATGTGAAGTTCTAATTCTATGCAATTCAGCTATAGAACAACAGGGTGGAAGTAACCTCAGGAATCATCTGGTCCAAGATTTCATGGCAATAGCACAGTCTAGACAAGATGGCCCAGTACCCTGTCCAGCTGAAACTTAAGAAGGTGTCCGTGCTGAGGAATCCACCACTTCCCTGAGACTATTTGAAGGCTGATTGTTCTCATTGTGAATTCCCTGTATGCAGGCAATATAAAAGTAAAGGACCTTTTCAAGAAAAGGCATCGGCATAGCAGTTTTTTTAGAATATACAGCTGAGATATAGCACAGCTGTATATTTGATTTTGCTTTGGACCAAGGATGAGCCTGAGCCTTCCTAGAGGTCACTTTTAGGCTTCTATGGTAAAACCATCAAGGAAATCATTGAATGGAATAAAAAACTTTAAGCATGGTTCATATTTTGATATACAGTGATGAACTTCAGCAAGAGTCCACACCAAAAAGTGTTAACTTGCCCTCACAAGCTCAGTAAAAGTAAACAGACATAGGTCAAGTTTTACAGCTCATGAACAAGTCATCAGGAACTTGTCAGAACAATCAGCATACTCTTCCAAAGTAGTGGTTTATACTATAAAACCCAAGAGCCAAGACTGAAATTTGGGAGTTGCTGCTTCCTTTGCCCATGCAAAATACAGTAGAACTGGGTTTTTTGATCACCAGACATTACTTGATGGTTTTAAAATACTTTGATCAATGGAAATTTAAACAATTGAAATAAGCAGGTTTGAGAAGGGGCTTCTAATATCAGTCTTGTTGGTGTTGGTTTTAGTGAATGTAATTTGGTATGAATCAGTGATGCTTAGTTTTTGAATCACAACATCACAGAATGCCAGGTTGGAAGGGAACTCAAGGACCATCTGGCTTGTTTTGGTTTTCCTAATTTCAAATAGTTTATAGTTTTTAGTGGTTAAAGACTAAGTCAGTTCCTTTTGTATTCTGACCCCTTATTTTTCTTTTTAATGTAAGAATGGGAAAAACAAACAAAACCCCAACCCAAACAAACAAACAAAAGCAGAAGAAAGATGAGAAAATAGGGGAATCACAGAGGCACAGAAACGTTCAGGTTGGAAAANTAAAAGATAAAGGAAAAAAGAGAAAACAAATGAAAAGGAAAAGAAAATGAAAGAAGGGAAGGGGGAGAAAAGAAAAAATAGAGAAAACAAAAAAGAAAANTTGTCAGAACAATCAGCATACTCTTCCAAAGTAGTGGTTTATACTATAAAACCCAAGAGCCAAGACTGAAATTTGGGAGTTGCTGCTTCCTTTGCCCATGCAAAATACAGTAGAACTGGGTTTTTTGATCACCAGACATTACTTGATGGTTTTAAAATACTTTGATCAATGGAAATTTAAACAATTGAAATAAGCAGGTTTGAGAAGGGGCTTCTAATATCAGTCTTGTTGGTGTTGGTTTTAGTGAATGTAATTTGGTATGAATCAGTGATGCTTAGTTTTTGAATCACAGCATCACAGAATGCCAGGTTGGAAGGGAACTCAAGGACCATCTGGCTTGTTTTGGTTTTCCTAATTTCAAATAGTTTATAGTTTTTAGTGGTTAAAGACTAAGTCAGTTCCTTTTGTATTCTGACCCCTTATTTTTCTTTTTAATGTAAGAATGGGAAAAACAAACAAAACCCCAACCCAAACAAACAAACAAAAGCAGAAGAAAGATGAGAAAATAGGGGAATCACAGAGGCACAGAAACGTTCAGGTTGGAAAAGACTCAGGATCACCAAGCCCAACAGATAACCCTACTCTGCAAGGTGCATCCTGAACTATATCCCCAAGCACCACATCCAAACAACTTCTAAACACATCCAGGGTTGGTGACCCAACCACCTCCCTGGACAGCCCATTCCAATGCCTGAAAGAGCTTTTCATATGGGAAAAGCTTTTATTAACTCTTTTGCCGTATGTGCATTAGTACTTGATGCGGTTTAGTGCTGAATTTATAACAGAAGTGAGATAAAGACTTTTCCAGAAGAGAATCCAGGGTTAGATCACTGGGTCTGTATCTGGGACTGCATTTTTGTCTGCATTTTTGTTGTTGTTAGTTATGTAGCAGTTCTTTGGGAATCAGTGGGTGGTCAGCTCTTGAAGTTCCAAAAACCCACATACACCAAGAAAAATAAACTTAGTGTGTCTTTGTTGGCTAAAAAGAAGACAGAGCAGTTTGCCTTATTGCATGCTCTTTAAAGTAAGAGAGCAGTGGGGTATTTGTCCTATGAACTGAAAAGAAAAGGAAAGAGGGAAGGGAAAAGGAAAGGGGAAGGGAAGGGAAGGGAAGGGAAGGGAAGGGAAGGGAAGGGAAGGGAAGGGAAGGGAAGGGAAGGGAAGGGAAGGGAAGGGAAGGGAAGGGAAG
>WBNM01012217.1:10684-24512 GCA_013399055.1 Ramphastos sulfuratus
TCCTTCCAACCTTACCACTCTATGATTCTATGATTCTATGAAATGCTAGTTCAAACAGCAGGCCAGGTTGAGAGCTGGTGAGGTGGAACTCCCATAACTGGTAGAGTGGCAATGGGGCTGTGCCCCTCCAACTGT
Organism: Ramphastos sulfuratus; assembly: GCA_013399055.1. Taxonomy (NCBI): domain Eukaryota; kingdom Metazoa; phylum Chordata; class Aves; order Piciformes; family Ramphastidae; genus Ramphastos; species Ramphastos sulfuratus. The sequence continues at coordinate 10,820 of WBNM01012217.1, forward strand.
GCGTGGAGCAGGAAGGAAAGATGAGGGCTGACTTCTCCCAAAGCTGTAACTGCCCTTCTGCAGCAGTGGGTATAATAAAAGACTGTCATTAATAACAAGCAAACACAGGCTTGGAACAAAAGCAGCAGATGCATGAGGATGCCACAGTTTCCTTGCCCACTGCTATCTCACAGCAATTCTTCCACTTTCCTACTTGCCACAGCACTGGGAGTGCCTGACAGGCATGCAGCGAGAAGGTGCAAACACCTTCAGTCAACAGCAGCTAATGACAGCCCTGTAACCACAGCTCAGCTGCAGTCTAAAGCATTTTGTTGATCCTCCTACTTTAAGGCAGTGTGGAGTTTTTCATGTAATTACATATTGATTTTTGGGTGCTATAAATATAAAAGCTGTAAGAATAGCACAAAGGCGAGTGCAGAAGGAGGAAGTTTGCTTAGGGGATACAGATGTAAGTTGTTTCTCCTTCTCTGCTACAAAGCCAAACCAAGTGAATTTATCCACTTCCATGCTCAAGGCTAGCTATGGAAAGATGTACACTTTTCAACCAGTGTGAAGCTGGCTTCTGGCAATGACTGTCTGGAGAATTGAAATCCTGGAGCATCCTCAGAGATCAAGCCAGGAAATGGTTTCCAGGACAGTAGAAACTACTTCAGAGTGGCTGTTCTTCACCACATCACCTCACTGCTGACAGCTAATCTCACCTGAATCTCATGCACTGAGCCTTTAATGATGCACTGACAGTATAGGCAAAGAGTAACAAAGGAGCTGGAGATGAGAAAGAGATGGAGGAAGCACTAAAAGTGAAGGATGAGACAGTAACTGCAAATATAAAGTTTTCATGTAAGGTACAAAGCAGAAATTATTCTACCACAGACAGATTTTAGTGGCAAGAAGAAAGAGAGGGGTGACAGCAGAGAAGAAACAAAGCAAAGAAAGTATACTCAAGGGGAGGGGTAGACAAGGACCCCAGATATCAGGGAGGTAAAGAACAAGTTTGTGGAAGGATAAAAATCTTAGCATTTCTGAAAGGACCCTTAATGGCTCAGCAGCCTGGGAGATACCAGTCCATTCAGTGAGCTGGTAGGGAGTAGCAGACCAACCAAAACCACTGCAAGGCTTTGCAGTAAGCTAGCAAAGGATTCCTGGAACTCCCCCGGGAAGAGTCTGTGTCATCTTTTGCAATGAGCGCAGGAGAGAGATAGAAGTGGGCAGGATGGATATCTTATCAAGGCAAGAGCTGCAGGGGGTGGCTGGGCCCAGGCCTGGGGAAAAATCTCTGCTGCAGACATAAATCTTGGATCCTGGCATTCCTTCCCCAGTAATCAAACAGCAGGTTATATTTAGCCCAACCTAAACAGAAACCAAGAACAGCAGGACTAGTCTTAGCTCTAACAGCCGCCACCAGCTGCTCAGAGAGGATGCAGGTAGAGCCGACGTCAGATGGAGTTAAATGAGATGGAACAGGGAAGGCAGCTATGCTTGAATGAACAATGTTGGCATTTGGTTAGAGGAATTCTGGATTTTATTATTTCTTGGTTAGCCAAAAGGAAGATCAAATGTCGAGCTGAGCATGAATGCTTTCTGCACCAGGGGCAAGGCTACAGTGAACCATGGACAGGCAAACAAGAAGAGGAAAGGGAGAAAGTAACAGATGCAACTGGATCATTTTGCTGCTCAGAGTAAATGCTTTAGTGTCCAGCCCAAGTTCTTGGTGCTCCCTCTCTTCACTTTTAGCATAACAAGAATCAACAAAGACAGTTGGGTGGTGAATGGCTGAGAGCAGCCCTGAGGAAAAGGACCTGGGGGTGTGGGGTGATGAAAAGCTCAAGATGAGGCTGCAGTGTGAGTGCAGCCCAGACAGCAACTGTGTGCTGGGCTGCAGCAAGAGCAGTGTGGGCAGCAGGGCAAGGGAGGGGATTCTGCCCCTTTGCTCTGCTCTCCTCAGACCCCACCTGCAGTCCTGTGTGCAGTTCTGGAGCCCCCAGCACTTGGGCCCACCTCTGCAGCCTGTCCAGGTCCCTCTGCATGGATTCCTGCCCTCTAGCAAGTCAGCTGTGCCACACAGCTTGGTGTCATCTGCAGACTTGCTGAGGGTGCACTGATTGCTCTGTCCATGTCACTGACAAAGATGTTAGACAGCACTGGTCCCAGCAGTGACCCCTGAGGGATGCCACTTGTCACTGGTCTCCAGGAATAATGGCTCAAGCATCTGGTTGTCAATGCTGTTCTTAAGAAAAAAAGAAGGTAAAAAAGCAACTGATCTAGTCCAGTAGTGTAGAAACAAATAATCCCACCAAAACCCAAACAAACAAACAAAAAATCCCCCTCTAAAGAGACCCTCAAAGATAAAATCCAGTCTCTTTCCACCCACATTTCTGGATTTCAGAGGCACCTTATTATAGCAATCCTCCCTAGATACATCAATTGGTATAGCATGGACCTTGAAGCTTTTGTGGTAGCTTTCCCTGCCTTACTAGCAGAGCTGTGAGCTTGATGACTAATCACTCCTTAATAACTCATGTTCCCTCCCAAAAAGTCCTGGAAACGAAAGCAGTGGGAGAAAACATATGAGCAGGGGTTTGTGGAGCTGAAAATTGCTTCGAAATGGGCTTCTTTCCCAGTAATCCATAATCTTTTTTTTTTTGATAGAGGGATGCTGGGGTTGGGGTGGTGGCGATGCTGAATTCAGTGCTGTTCCCCATATGCCTCGACTTTGCAACTGGGAAGTGATGCCTGGGAGTGCATTACAGATATATTCCCAAATAATGAAAACAAAACACAGAGGTTTTGCAGGCCTCTCTGGCCTGGCAGCTGCTTGAATTTGTTCTGTAGGAACTTTGGAATCCAGGTATCTTCCTCCTCAGTACTTTCCCCTGAGGAAAACAGCGCGAGCCTGCAGATACCAATCTGCATCTACTCAGGATTTTCCCAACAGTGGCACCAAAAGGAAGTTGGTGAGATCTTCATTTGTGAGATGGGGCAGGCTCTTTCATGGAACNTGAGGAAGTGCAAGAAAGGCTGGTTGTCACACAACTGCTGAGAAAAAACTTGTCTCTGTGTAGTAAGGCCAGCAGGCCTTTTCCAAGCAGCATGCTCAGGGTCCCCACAGGTACTGCTGATCCCAGCAGGGCCCTGAACTTGGTTGATTTACCATTTGCCTAACCCCAAGAATGCATGTGTTTGGGCAACTGCAACAGCAGTCCCTCTCCTTGATGGTATGGCAAGGACATGGACGAGGCCTTGAGTAAGCTGTACTAGTGGGAAGTGTCCCTGCATATGGCAGGGGGCTGGAACTAGATGATCCTTGAGGTCCCTTCCAACCTTACCACTCTATGATTCTGTGATTTACTGATGCCACTTTACTGACCACCTTTTAACCACCAATATCCTGCGAATCTGCGATTCTTGCCCCAAGGCAAGCATCCAAGCCATTGCTGGATGAAAAGGTGGCAACAGCTCCCTGTCTCATGTACCTGGTTGCATAAGAAAATGTTTGGCATAGCTGCCTAGAAGCAGACACACATTTACTGGGGGAGATTTAGCATCCTCGTATCTTTAGCATGCTTAAGAACCAGCAGACAGCACACACACTTCCACGCCACATACCACAGCTGCAGCTGCACAGCTCATCCAGACACGCAAACTGCCCGTGGCTGGGCACACCATCCACACTGACACAGAAATTTGGAGTGCTCAGCCTGGCACACACAGAGCAAAGGGGCAAGCTGGAAAGCACACGCTGCAGCTGGACATTGTCTCCCTTTTTCTGGCCAAAATATAAAGGCTCCTAAGCAGAAGTATTTTCAGTATTCGTAGTCAACTGAATTATGAGTTAGAAAAGCATCAGCTGTGCAGTGCTATCTAGTACATGCCCTTCTTTTCTTCTCCTGCTTCATACATTTTTCACTCCTCTTTAGCTTTCTGGGCACGTACTGTACCTTGTAATGACATGGAAGAACAAGGCCTTTAAGTCTTTATTAATTGTTACTACTGTATTTTCAAAAGGAGTTCTTTAGGAAATTCTAACTTTAGTTACCATAGGGATGAAGCAGTAGGATTCAGAAGAAGAACGATTTAATCAGCAGTGTTTAAGTAAATCACTTCATATTTAATCCTCCACTCTCTCCAGATTCCTCTTGGACATAAAGAAAAAGATTTTTAAAGCTCTCTCTCCCTCTCAGTGTTGCTTGCCTCTAACCCAAATTAGGAGGTGCCAGCCCTGTTATCTATAGCAGGACTTTGGAATGTCCCTTCCCACCCACAGTGTCTCTTCTTCCCAAGTGAAGCATCAGCAAAGTGCTCCTTGGTTCTGGCAGTGATCCTCATCTGTTTTGTCATTGGGTTTTTTTCAGCTAAAGAAATGTTTGTGCAATTTTTATGCCATAAGAATTGGATGAATGGAGGAGCATCCAGTCCACAGTACAAGAGCAGGGTGGGATCCTCATACCTGATGAGCTTGCCCAGAGGAGCCAACCAGTAATTTACTACCGAGTGTAATCCTGAACTAAGTGACTTACTAGACCACTCTTATCTGCCCCTCTGTCTGTTAGTTTGCTTCTCCTTCTCTATTTGAAAGGATTAAGTCTACACTAAATAAACACCAAAACAGGACAGGTTTATTGATTAGCAATTCTCTTGGCCTTCTCCAGCAGGTGGGAGGAAACCAGGCAAGGAAGGAGCACAGTAAAATGCTGACACTCAGACTTGCTTTACCCCGATTCGTTTTTCAAACCTTTGAACCACAGAAGCTTCACAAGTAGAAAGTGGAGAAAGGTTTGGTTTTCCCTTGCTTTAACTCTTTTTTTTTTCCTTTTGAGATGCCTATTCCACCTTTCCTACCTCATATCTGAAGAGTTTGGGATTAGTCAGAAGTGACTATACAGTAGAAAAAGGAATTTCGTATCCCATTAAACAGATGTCTAGTAGTAATGATGAGATTAGGATGTTCCTCAGCTCAGTCATGGTAACAGTTCTGCTGACTCTCATGGTGCATGAGGGACAGCTTTAATTCTCCATGTGTCCTGAAGCACAACACTTCTTTCTCCATAGCTGCTTTAACTCAGCGATCCAAAGGAACTGGAAGAGAAGCCTTTCCAGGACATTACAGTATGAGTCTGTAACTTCACAGATGCTGTCAGGTGGTGAAGCCACTTCCAGATTAAGAACCTAATGCCTGTTTTTTCCTCAGCAAATGAAGATGAGCCAAGAAAGCAAGCCAGTGACCATATTTTGGCATGACTTTTTGGCAACTACAGTGGCCTTATTTATCACCCAATGTCTTCTTTTCTTTGCACGTATATAGTGTGCTCCAGCACTCTGCCTTGCATTCTTGCTTCTAGAGTCTGGCTTATCTTTCAGCTGTCTGGCCAAGCCTTCTCTGTTAACCTACAGGATCCTGTCTCAACAATTCATTACACACTGGTCACAGGGAATTACAGGGCTACACTAGGAAAAGAAAAAAAAAAAAAAAGACACTAGCCACACTAATCTAGCAAGATACTTACCCACTGAATCCAGCTATCTGTACTTTGTGGCCAGCTCTGCTTTCAGCAAAGGTGTAACAGCATTTTCACAGCTCCCACTCTTGCTACTGTTGGCTACAAGCTCATAGGTATTTTCAGACACACACACACCCCCTTCCTCCCGCCTCACACACGCTTATTTCCCTGGAGCTGGCTGAGCTGTTGAAACTGGATCCTTTTATGGGAACGTACAAGAGGGGTTTTCATAAGCAAGCTGGAGATTCTGGGAGGCACAGTTACTACTCTGACAGCACTCTGGTGTCTCTCCACCCCCCTTAAGTTCACCTTGTTGTGCTGCCCACTTATCTGTGCCATCATTACCACACAGATTCACACGGTGTGGTCACAGCCAAAATGGGGGGACCTTAGTCATATTTTATGTAATACTTCCTTGCACCTCAAGTAGGAAAAAAACAGAGAAAAGAAAAGAAAAGAAAAGAAAAGAAAAGAAAAGAAAAGAAAAGAAAAGAAAAGAAAAGAAAAGAAAAGAAAAGAAAAGAAAAGAAAAGAAAAGAAAAGAAAAGAAAAGAAAAGAAAAGAAACAAGACAAGAAAAGAAAAGAAAAGAAAAGGAAAAGAAAAGAAAAGAAAAGAAAAGAAAAGAAAAGAAAAGAAAAGGAAAGGAAAAGAAAAGAAACAAGAAAAGAAAAGAGAAAAGAAAAGAAAAGAAAAGAAAAGAAAAGAAAAGAAAAGAAAAGAAAAGAAAAGAAAAGAGAAAAGAAAAGGAAAGGAAAGGAAAGGAAAAGAAAAGCAAAGAGGAAGACTTCAAAGGACTAGGATGTTTTTATTGGCTTTTCATTGAAAATTATCTCCCACACAGTTTGAACACTACAGGAAAATATTTCTACCATAAAATCCTACTATAGTGAGGTCTATAAAAGGGACAGAATAGGTAAAAAAAGGCTCTCCTTGATCCTGTGTTGGTGAGGCTTTGTAATTGAGCACTTAACTGGCAGGTTTATATTCTTTTAATACAAGCTCTCAAATTATTAGGAATATTTTGGGGGGGTGGTAGTTTTTTAGTGTTTCAGTTTTCCTGCAAAACCTTCCACCATCCTCTTGCATCATTCTGAATCCAGCCAAAAGCCTTGGACAATCACAGAAACCATCAAGTGAATATAACACAAATCAGAACCACTGAAGTTACTTGCAAAACTTGGGACAGGGCAGTGAAATACAAAAGAGGGATGAGGTGAGCGCAGCAGGGAGGAAAGAACAGACTAAACTTCTCCCAGTATATTTTCAGCATTCCCTTGGGTATTCTACTCCAAAAGGTAAAATTTAATTTGCATTGTCTTTGTGGAAGCAGTATAATCTCTAACAACCTCTGCCTCACATACGCCTTTTTTCCTGAAGGCTAACAGAGATATTTCTCTTCTAAGTGTTCTGATAAAATAGCTCCTGGGTAAATGTGTGTTTATAAACAAACTGTTCTGAAGTTAATGAAACTATAATATGTTTACAAGCCAGAACCTTGGCAATTCTAATGTGAAATACTATTCTAATACTTTGGGAAACCAGAGTTGGTTGACAGCCTAATGCTCTCAGCAGCACGTCCTACCTCCTGACTTTTCTTCTGCATCTTTCTCTAAAACAAACATTATCTTACAGTTCCCAAACTGGCATAGGAGCATGATGAGCCTCAGTCTCCTTATTTCTTCATCTCTGTGGAGCAAGGACATATTAGAGTGGTCCTGTAGCTGTCAAGTTAATGCAACAACACCAAACTACCTGAAACCCTCGTGTGACGCTCCTTGTGCCACCAAAGGCAAGGCTGTAGAAATGGACTTTTAAACACTTATGGAGTGCCCTTGTGTCTCTACCATGTGAACTCACCAGACTATGTTTATTTCTCAAAAAGTCTCTCCATATGCAAACTTTATGCATCATATTTCCTTGGTTTCCTGGTAAACATGTAAATCCAAGAGAGCACTGAGAATAAAAAGTCTTTGACTTGCTCAGTTTAACATTTCCCACTGAAATCAACCACAACTACAGCTATTACAGAAGTAATCCAATATTTAACAGAGGATATGATCTTAGAGGATAGGGAGGTATAGTATAAATACTTAACAGAGGATATGATCTTAGAGGATGGGTGGGTATAGTATAAATACTTAACAGAGGATATGATCTTAGAGGACAGAGGGTATAGTATAAATACTTAACAGAGGATATGATCTTAGAGGACAGAGGGTATAGTATAAATACTTAACAGAGGATATGATCTTAGAGGATAGGGGGTATAGTATAAATACTTAGAGGATATGATCTTAGAGGATAGGGGGTATAGTATAAATACTTAGAGGACATGATCTTAGAAGATAGGAGGGTATAGTATAAATACCTAACAGAGGATATGATCTTAGAGGATGGGGGGGTATAGTATAAATACCTTTATCTAGCACAAGCTGTGAAGAAATAAATTAAATATTACTAATTCTGCTTCAGTTGGAAAGAGGAATCTTGCCACTCACTTCACAAGAAGTGGGATTGAGCTGGGTTGGGAAGCTGTTTGCCTGTTTTAATTACAGAAGTACTTTTTATTCTGGAGAGCCTGGAGAAAAGACTGTGGAAATGAAGGAAGAGAGAACTCCTGGCCTGATCCTGACCTCCCTTACAAGAATAAGGACACAGCTGTCCTTTTGGACAGAGTTTGTCTGCACAGAGGGAGCAAAGAATTATCTGGTGACAAATAGAAGAAAAAAAAAGATGACAGACATACCTGACTTGCCCACGCCAGCTCGACCAAAGATTGCCAACTTCACTTCTGCACTCTTAGCCATGCTGGAACGTACAGAGAGGCAACAAACTCACTCAATTATCAAAAGTGAAGCAGAAGAACTGTTCCCAGCTCCTGTCCTCAGCTTCACCGTGTCATTGTGACGTCAATGCAGAGCCTAAGGAAGAACACCACGAGGATGGAGCTGTGAGCCATGCTCTCCCTCAACTCCCCCTCCCCCCCCCTTTTTTTTTTCTTTTTAGGTAGTCGTGACAATCGATGCTATACGTTCCTGCTTTGAACATTGCAGTAATATCACTGACACATTTGGCACTGTAAGCAAAACCTACCTTTAGCTTTCTAGCTCTCGCCGTTTGTTTCACACTGGCACTGTAATATTGCAAAGAGGCACATAACAACCCAAAGTACCTGCCTCATAAGGGTCCTTATTTTTCTTTCTCTTTCAGCTGCAATTGCCTGTATTTACTGTATTTGCCTCGACTCCAATGAGTTGGTTTTCTGCACTCACTAATAGTGTCCGAGTCCTCCAGTTCTAGAAAGGTTTTGATTATTCAGCTGCAGTTGCCTAAAAACCTCTAAGCACTTGTACCTTGCCCATTCTGCCAAACAAATCTGTACCCAGAGGTTCTCTATTGCTCCTTGTTTAAACTGTCTCAGCTCTTTGTTCAGCAAAGGATGCCAGAATTTCTGGTAATACATTTTTAGCAGGCCACGTGGGAATTATCTATATTCACAGCTTTGCTGCATGACCTTGAGCAACTCACCTGACACTTCATCTCCTTGATTTCTTTAACCCGGACAGTAAAAAATATAACAGTACCTGTCACTGTAGAATGCTTTAAGATCTTGAGTGAAAAAAAGGCAGCTGGAATGATGACCATCAGCCCTGACTGAAGCATCAAAAAATCAGTCTCCCTTTAAAACAGGGTAGAACTTCACTTGTGAACGCAACCCGTTATGAAACTCTGCTGTTGTGCTAAAGTGTCCACTTTGGCCATGAAGTCTAAGGGTGCCATAGGCAGCTATGTCTGTGTTACCCACTCTACACCGAATCGCATTTCAAACACGTCTCTTGAAATAAATACCCGAGGCTTTGGCCTGTAACAAAAACCTTTAAAAAACAAAAAGGAGTAAAGTTGCCTTACATAGAGAAAGGTCCCAATTCATCTCTGGCATCTTTAAGCTCTTGATTCGTTTCGCCTAAGATATCAGACTGCGCTCCCTGTGTGTGAGCGCTCAGAATGAAGTGCTTCAGGAGCTGCATAGCCCAGCGGGGTGGGTGGGCGACTGGGGGATACCGGCATTTCCCTCCCACGACAGCTCCCGGTCGCATGCCGATACCTACCCCAGAGCGGCAGGGCTGCGAGATGCCACCGCCGCCCGCGGCACAACCCGCTGCTCCCCGCCGGCACTGCTCCCCGCGCCGGGCGCTCCGCACTGCCGCCCGCCCCTCACCGATAGGGATATTTGACATTTCTGTGTTGATACTGAGTCGCCACCGCCTGCCCCGTAACTTCAGCTGGGCTTTGCTAAACCCCGGCCAGGTCCCGGCAGGTGCCGCACGTCTTCCGCGGCTGCGGTTCCTGCCGCTCCCCGGCACGCCCGGCTCCGCGGCGCTGCGGGCACCGTGCCCCCCGTGCCGCATCTTCCCGCTCGCGCTCCTCTCCACGTCCCCGTCCGCCACCCGCTCCTCTCCTCCCTTCTCCCCGCACCCGCAGACAAGCTCCGCGGGCGCCCACAGCTCCGCGCTGCCCGCCCGGCTCTCACCTCCTTGCGAGCGGCGCGGAGGGGCCACGCTCGGCGGTGCCCGGGCTGCGCCGCGGCGCTCAGCGAGGGAGGCGCGGCCCGGNCGCGGCGGCCTCGCAGCACTGCGGCGCCCCCTGCGGGCCGCTGGCCGCAGCACGCCCACCCAGGCAGGGAGGTGCGGGACGTGGCGGACTCTGAGCCGGGCGTGCCACGGAGCGGCACGGACCGCCCGGCGGGACACGGAGAGCGGCAAGTTGGCATCGTGCCTTCTGGGTAGATTTTGAGTAGATCCCTCGCCCGGCGCGACGTCCAGAGGAGGGAGCGCAGTCCTGTCATTCGGCATGTTTGAGGGTGACATGTCCTGTACTTCCGTGGGACAGGACCACTTTTGTGACTAAGTGTCACTCTGCACCACAGTGTAATTTTACATTTCAAGTACTCTCTTTCCTATCCTCTTACTTGCTCAGACTGCTCACCAATACCGTCCAGTGCAACTCCACACAGAACTAGGGTTCTGGCAAGGGTAATAATAGATAAGCAACGGTAAGGTTGCTGCCTTGTAGAATCACAGAATCGTAGAACGGCCTGGGTTGGAAGGGACGTCCAAAGGTCATCCAGTCCAACCTCCCCTGCAGTCAGCAGGGACATCCTCAATTAGACCAGGTTGCCCAGAGCCCTCTCCAGCCTCACCTTCAATATCTCCAGGGATGGGACCCCAAACACCTCCCTGGGAACCTGTTCCAGTGTTCCGCTACCCTCATAGTAAAGAACTTGTTCCTAACATCCTTGTTGGACACTCTTCCAGGAGCATCAACATTTTACATGACACTCTTCCCCCTGCCGTTCCAACATGGCTCATGGCAAAGGAAAACATTGGTATTTCCACTTGGAAATGGGGAAAACAAACCTTGTCGTTACATCAGTCCCTCCGAGAGGCTAGTGGTGTCAGAGCCAGGAATCAAGCTCTGAAATTATAGGACCAAATTCACAGGACAACTCTTACTTCCTTGTTTATTAAACTACAGGGTAATGTAAAGATACATTAGCAACAGATGTGAACCAGAGCTGGAAAGCACTTAAGTGTTCAGTCAATGTTCCCACTCTGCTTCAGTTCCAGCACAAATCAGAATGAGGTATGGCTACAAGAAAATCCCCTCAGCATCTTTCTTGAATTGAATAAATTTGAATTGGAATAGAGCCTCTCTGATCCCAGTCTCTCTATAAGAGCATGATAAGCATTTAGGTTGCAGGGTGGTGGGTCCTGAGGAGAAAAGAACACCTACTATTCCTTCCAAGCTGTGCCAGCTGCAGGCACTCAGGAGCAGGTCTTAAAATAATCGTACTAAATATCGTTCAAAGGCAAAAAAAAAAAAAAAATTAAAAAAAAATTAGAAGGCAGATGTGAAAGCAGCAGTGTGGTTTATGCTTTACTTGTTAAAAACAAATGCTGAGGCTTTAAGCCTTCGCTCTCTGTTTGGTTTACATAATTTAGAGGGATTAGCTTTTTCCATCCCCCTAAGAGAGCAAGTGGTGAGTGTCTATTTTGCATCTGGAGAAATGTGTGCTAGTCTCCAGGCCTGACATTTGTTTTGTGTCTATGGAATTCACCCTGCGTGGGGCTGTCAAATTAAATACGATAACTGCCTTTTCCAAAGCAGCAGATAATTTATGGGCCATTAAAAATCCTAGTGGCTGTGCAGGCTGCTTGCACCGAAGTCTCTTATTGGTGCCAGGGAATAGGAATGTCATAAACACTAATTGTGGACACAGGCAGAGGTTTCAGATGGTTGAGACCGAAAGGGATGGTTCAGGACTGCTTCAATCGCTCTTTGTTTTCTCTGTACTCCTTAAGCTTTTCACACGTGATGGTGATGGATTTGGGGGTTTTATTCTGCACAAAGTGGGTGTGGTAATTTGAAGGATCCTAGGTCCCCCTTAAACAAAACCATAGGGACAGGGGCCCATCCCAGTGGGATGGACCTGCTCATCCCAGGATACTGTAATATTGTTGTTCTATTCCTTTTCTGGTATCACAGCTTAAAATACAGTGCCTGACTTGATCTCTCCCCTGCTTCTCTTGCTTCCACTTCTCCGAGCAGTGCACACTCTTGTCTTGGGTCGGAGTTGGCAGGGAGCTGAGCCACTGAGGCCTTGTAGGGCCAGCTGGGGGTGGTGGTTTCAGCCTACCCTTAGGCCATAGAATCATAGAATTGATTAGGTTGGAAGAGACCTCAAAGATCACCTAGTTCCAAGCCCCTGCCACAGGCAGGGACACCTCCCACTAGTACAGGTCACTCAAGGCCTCGTCCAACCTGGCCTTGAACACCTGCAGGGAGGTTGTGGAGCACAGAATCATCTATGATCACATTGGGTGATTCTATGCTCCACAACCTCCCTGGGCAACCTGTGCCAGTGTCTCACCACCCTCACTGCAAACAACTTCCTCCTAACATCCACTTTCAATCTCCCCTCTGCCACTTCAAACCCATTGCCCCTTGTCCTGGCATTGCAAGACCTTGTCAATAGTCCCTCCCCAGCCTTCCTGGAGCCCCCTTCAGATCCTGGAAGGCCACTCCAAGGTCTCCTGGAAGCCTTCTCTTCTCCAGGCTGCAGAGCCCCAACTCTCTCAGCCTGTCCTCACAGCAGAGCTGCTGCAGCCCTCTCAGCATCTTGGTGGCCTCCTCTGGACTGGCTCCAACACTTCCATGTCCTTCCTGTGCTGGGGGCTCCAGAACTGCACACAGGACTGCAGCTGGGGTCTGAGGAGAGCAGAGCAAAGGGGCAGAATCCCCTCCCTTGCCCTGCTGCCCACACTGCTCTTGCTGCAGCCCAGCACACAGTTGCTGTCTGGGCTGCACTCACACTGCAGCCTCATCTTGAGCTTTTCATCACCCCAGACCCCCAGGTCCTGTTCCTCAGGGCTGCCAGCTGAGGGTGGAAGGGGTGGAGGATTCTAGAAGGCAAATTTGGGCCAAGTGAGTCTTATTCTACCTGATTACCTTTTGTATATATGCTCTTGTAAATAGAATTTCCCTTTAAAGCTTTCAATCACTGTGAAGTATCCTTATTCTTACTCCTGGAAAGAGGTAAGAGTTGATTCTGTTCTCCAGAACCGGGTATGCTTGTGGCCCAAACAGGAACAAAGGGTTTTGAAAACCTTCAGGTTTAGTCCCATAGACCAAGAGGAGACTGAGGGCAGACCTCATTGCTGTCTGCAGCTACCTGAAGGGACATTGTGGAGCGGCTGCTGCTGGGCTCTTCTCACAGGTCTTTGGAGACCGAACAAGGGGGAATGGCCTCAAGCCGAGACTGTGGAGGCTTAGATTGGACCTTAGGAAAACGTTTTTCACAGAGAGAGTGGTCAGGGACTGGAATGAGCTGCCCAGGGAGGTGGTGGAGTCACTCACCCTGGCTGTGTTTAAGGGTGGTTTGGATGTGGTGCTTGGGGATATGGTTTAAGGTGACTCTTGTAGAGTAGGGTTCTAGGTTGGACTTGGTGATGCTGAGGGGCTTTGCCAGCCTGTATGTTTCTGTGTGATTCTATGATTCTGTGACCACCTTGCTTTGTTTGGTTTGTTGTCAGTCATGGCTTATATGTTGTATTTTCTCAGTGCTTTTACCACATCTACTGATCTTGAAATGTGCCCATGAGCATTATCCTGTCCTGGTTTGAGGCTATTTGG